>CAUYRH010139599.1:0-57835 GCA_963574655.1 Perodicticus potto
GTACAGTCTTTTTAATTCTATGGGAAGGACCAGGATACTCTGGAGAATACAAATCTGTGAGGAATAATGAGTTGATTAATGTCGACTTTCCCAATCCAGATTCACCAACTACCATAAGTGTGAATTCAAACCCCCTCTTCATTGATTTTCTGTATACTTGATTTGGGAGATTGGCAAATCCCACATAGCCTTCAAGGTTCTTCTGTTGAGCTACCATGGTGCTGCTGTTGACGCTCCTCCGCCTCTCAGTTTTGACAATCATGAATAAAGCTGCTATAGACAATCACTTACAAGTTTTTGTGTGGATATAAATTTTCTGCCCATTTGGGTGAATACCATGGATCCTACGGTAAGAGTATGTTCAGTTTTTAAAAGAACACCAAACTGTTTTCCAAAGTGGTTATTCCATTTCGCATTCCCACCAGCAATCAATGAGATTTCCTATTGTTTCACATCCTTGCCAGCATTTGGTGTTGTCAGTGTTTGGGATTTTCACCATTCTTAAGATATGTGGTGGTATCTTGTTGTTTGTAGACCTTTTCTAATATTTATTATATATTTAAATATATAATATTTATTATATATTATATTTAAAGCCATCTACTAATGCGAACTCAATTAGCCAAAGGAAATTGATATTTAAAGAAGACAGGTACCCTCTATGCCTACAGCACTAGATTCTTTATTTCTATTTTACAGACAAGAAAACAGAGGTTCAAAGATGTTGGCTAATTTTCCAGATCACACAGGTTAAGAGGTGAAGTCGGATTTGTGCCCCTGTCTACCTGTCTCCAAAGTCCATGCTCTTCCCACTACTGCACCATATTAATCAAAATGGAAGGGAAATGAACTTGTATTTCTGGAGTGTCTGCCTGGGGCAGGTCAGGCCTTATAAGTTCACAAACTTAAACACATTCTCTTATTTACCCTCACAGTAAAGCTAAACATGTCATTATTGTCCCCACCTACAGAGAATAAAGACAACGAGGCTCAGAAAGATTAGATTCCTCCTGGGCTAGGAATTAACCACTTGGTTATTAGACTGTAGCAGAGGATAGAAGGTCGGGGCTTGGCAGAGAGACTAGGGTGCTGAGATGGGAGTGGAGACCCTTAGAAGGCTCACAGAAGATTGCAAACTAGTCTGGAAGGATTTTAACATGTTAACAATCTGAATGACCACACCAGGCACTGCCAGCTCTGAGGGCACCTAACAAGATTCACTGATGGATTGGACATGGTGAGATGGCGGGAGAAAAGAGGGGAATATATACCATAGTCAGTGGCCTGGTAATTGGGTGGATAGTGATGCCACTTCCTGAGACAGGAAAGACTGCGGGAGAAGTGAACTAAAGGAGGAAATCAGAGTCCCAGAGGTATGTAGTTAGTTAATGGTAGACTACCAGTTCTGTTCACATTTCAGCACTAAATCAGGGAGAGAAGTTTGCCACTATTCCTGGTCTCACAGCTTCAATGCAACAAGTAGTCATCTCCTAACAAGTCACAATACATGGCAGAGCAGAAGAGTGGCTAAAGAAAACAACTTAAAAGCTATCCTAAAATCCTTAGTTTTCTATATCTATACTCATTGACCAATTAAGCAACCACACAAATCAATGCTTCACCATAAACCTTCACATTGAAATCCCAACTTCAAGTCCAGGCCCAAGTTGAAGTAGGAGAGAAAATACAGTAAGAACCCCAGACTGGCACAGGGAAAGATGACCTTCCACACTTGAGCATCTTTTTTGCTTTGCATAGCCTCAAATTGCATGAGAGTTATTTATTTGTCTTCAGCCATCTGTTTCATGAGCTTTTCTTAGTTTATGTGGTAGGGAGGGAGGGAACGTGTTGTAGTGTTTTGAGTCCTAGGTTTCTGGCTCTGATGCAGACTTGGTGAGTGGCCCTGGGTAAAATATGGAATTTCAGTAGAACATGAGGCTACAGTTATCTGCCTTTGTTGATGTTCATGAAGAAGAATGAGACCAGGCTGAGTCATTCTGCAAGATTTCAATGACCCAAAATAGCAATGTAGGTGGGTTGTGCTGGATGTCACACATAAGAACAGGAGTCCTCCCATCATTTGGGAAAGGCCTGAAAATGCCCTAATTTGTGTTCGGAAGAACTACTGAGCCACCCTTTCAAAAGGCTATACACTCAGTTCTTTAAGGAACCCAGAAAGTTTTCTGCAAGTTCATAGGTAGTGAGGTAGGGAAAGAGTTTTGCCTATTATTGGCTGCATAGGAAAGATGGTCTTGACAGAGAATTTGATTATTGAGTTAATGAGGGGCAAGGAATGGCCTTGGAGGTTCATAACAGAAACACCTTTTAAGGATGATAACTGTGACCCCACCATGTGCCGGCATAGTAGAGGATGTCCTCTCTGTAATTCTCCTTACAACCCCACAGGCTAAACCCCCCACTTTAGATATGAAGAGAATGTAGTTGAGGAACTTGGCAGAGGTCATACAGCAAATAGAAGAGCCAAGATGTGTGTATGAATGGGAAGCTGCCCAGTCTCCAAGTCCAGCCACATTTCTACTACCCCACGCTGCAAAAGGTAGATCATTTTTGTCTACCTTGTTCCTTGAGGATCAAATTTACTTGCCCTCCACGGATCCCAACTGTGAAGGGAAGGTTGCTGTGGGCAATCTCTGAGGATCTCATGGACTCCAGCTCTGCCAAAACTTAATGTGATTTTTTTTTTAAGTCAAGATGGAGCTGGTTTCACAACACAGCTTAGGAGGAGAAAAATGCCTCTGTAGCTTCAGTTTTGATATGATGCACAATTAACTGCCTTGATTTTCCCATTTCAAAAAATGGATCTGGGGCTGGGCACAGTGGCTGCCACCTATAATCCTAGTACTTTGGGAGGAGGAAGCCGGAAAATTGTTTGAGGCCAGGAGTTTGAGACCGGACTGAACAAGAAGAGTGAGACCTTGTCTCTACAAAAATAAGAAAAATAAGCCTGCCATCGTAGTGGGCACCTGCTTTTCTAGCTATTCAGGAGTCTGAGGCAGGAGGATCACTTGGGCCTCTTAGTTTGAGGTTACAATGAGCTGTACTCTAGCCTAAATGATAGAGCAAGACTTTGTGACCTTGTCTCAAAAAAAAAAAAAATACATACTGGATCTAGACTAATCCCACTGCTTACTTTTTTCCAAGTACACAACATGTTCCTGACATATACATCTATAACTAAATAAAAAAAAATAAAGATTAGTAAATATGCCATGAGAAGAACCAAGGAATATACTATTTTGCCAAATTTAACAAGGTTTTCACTATTCTCGGAAGGTAATTTTTTAAATGCTGATCAGATTTATCAAGCAAAGAAATTCGATTGAAGTCAAGTGCAGAGGAATAGGTTGAGTGCCTCATAAGCTATGTCTTCCCACCTTTAAAGTACAGGAAGTCTGAAATCTCATTGGACCCTTGAAGTCAAAGGTGCCAGGAGTAGAGATGGCAAAAATTTAAACTCAATATTCTTTTTTTTTTCTTTTTTTGAGACAGAGCCTCAAGCTGTCACTCTGGATAGAGTGCAGTGGCATCACAGCTCACAGCAACCTCCAATTCCTGGGCTCAAGTGAGTCTCTTGCCTCTGCCTCCCAAGTAGCTGGGACTACAGGCGCCCATCACAATGCCCGGCTATTTCTTTGGTTGCAGCCATCATTGTTGTTTGGCGGGCCCGGGCTGGATTTGAACCCGCCAGCTCAGGTGTACATGGCTGGCGCCTTAGCCCGTTGAGCCACAGGTGCCGAGCCTAAATTCAATATTCTTAATTGACTGTTTCAGTTGTGCCAGGTAGTGTGCTGTCCCTAAGAAGGTTGCTAAGATACCATCTTTGCCCTAAGATTTCCTGGCCTTGTCTGGTGAGCTTTGACTCTGTTTCCATGGTAACGCACGTAGCTGATAACTTTCATATCTCTGGCTAGTATAAATGATCACAATGCTTGGTTATATCTCATTCACATTCTGGAGCTCTTTCCCCACCACCTTCTCTCTCTTCCACTTATCTAATGTTTAAATAAGAACAAGCCAGGATATCTCACTCACAGTAAGAATGACCTAGTGATAGTCTTCACTTTTTTTAACTCAGTAAAGAAGGAACATGTTTGAAAATGTTTGCACTCTGCACATAATATTAACAACGAGTTACCTACAACCACCTCCTAGTGTATTGACACATCAGTATGTGGAACGTGGCAGGCTGACAGTCGTTGGTCTTGTGGGAACTGAGGCTCAAGTTCAGGCTACAGTCTCTGGCTTGCAGGTTGTATGCTGCGTGATTCGAGAGGGTTCTGTTCACACCCCTGTGACATAGATGAAGCCCCCTAACCAGACTTCTGACTTTGTGAGAAAGAAGAGGAGAGAAAGCAGGAAGGAAGGCTAGTTTCCACTCTGGTCAACTTTTAAAACAATTTGGTTTCTCATGAACTTGGGATGTTTAATATGGACAATAATCCACCTCCAGAGAGAGAACTAATGGTAAGAAACGTGTCTCCCCTCCTCCTTGCTTCCTGTTGTCAAAGGAAAATAGGTCCCCGAAACATAGGACTGACCACATGGAGATGACTTGCCAAAAGCCTGGCAAGGTGGAGGCAGTGCCAGGGGCTCCTCTTAGGGCCAGGCAGTCACTCCATTCCTGCTCTGGTGACAGTGGGTGAAGTGGACAACTCCAGCTCCACAAGGCTGAGAGGGATGCAGAATGTCTTGACTTTGTCAGGGCTGTGCTGGCTGTGAAGCCTCCTGTGAAAACAGCATATTAAGAGAATAATGAGTGGGGCCCACTGGGCTGTCCTAGGAGAATGGCTTCCACTCCCCTCATAAATGAGACAGATGTTTCAGTGACCTACCTTACCTTATCTATCCTTGCTGGAGTTCCTATAAGGAAAAATGCTGTTAGAAGTAAGTTCTCCCAACCTGGGAACACTTCCCAGCCGTCATGACTGCTTCCATTTTTCCCCCTGCAGTCTGCTCTAAAGTTATTTCAAGATGGAAGCAGCAGAAAGATGGATTAGCTCTGTCAACGGGGAGTCCTAAAGTCCTGCCATTCACTGAGCAAAGAAGCGTGTGCCTGCCATGGGCGGCTGATAAGGGAAGTGGACACAGGATAAACTTCAGCCCAGCCAGCTGACAAAGCTCAAACGCAGTCTTTGAAAAAACAGCAACTCCTGGGCCTCCGCGTTGCCAAAGCAAAGACTACAGGCTTTGTTCAATTACCAGGTTGTTGCTGTCAGCAGAAAGCTTACAATTCTGACCTGCCGCTGCCGCCGCTGCCACTGCAAAGGCAACTGGACCAAAAAGTTGCCTTATGAGACAATGTCCTTATATAAAACAGAAGCCCAAGTAGGCACAAGAATAGTCTTTTACCTTTAATGCCCCAGTCCCCATGGCTCGAACCTCTCCTCTCTTGTTTGTCCTGAGCAGCTAGGATTTTTATGTAGTGGGCTTCCTAACGCTTATCTCAGAACTAGATAACCACTGACACTTATTGGAGAATTTAGTATATGCTTAGCGAAAATATAAGAGCTTTAGTGGCATCATGTCACTGAATCTTCACAACACTCTGCTGTAGGGAGCACATTTTATCGGTGAGGGGAAGCCCCTTGCCCCATTCACTGCAGGCAGATGGTGACTCCGGAA
This sequence comes from Perodicticus potto, assembly GCA_963574655.1. NCBI lineage: Eukaryota > Metazoa > Chordata > Mammalia > Primates > Lorisidae > Perodicticus > Perodicticus potto. The sequence continues at coordinate 5,644 of CAUYRH010139599.1, forward strand.
GTTGACTGCCAGCCAGGTGGACCTGATTCCAAGGCCAATTCCTCTTTCACTAAGTTTACAGCTTCTCCTGCCTGTTCTTACAGAAAGACGTCATACTGAGAGAAGTTTCATAGCTTGCAAAGGCTTTGGAAGCCCTTTCCTGGAGCATGGGTTTGGAGAAGCACAAGTTGCATATGCTCCAACACAATAAAATAACAACCAGACACAATAATCACCACGGATCCTTCCAGGAGTCCCGTTTGTCTGTGCTCGTCCCCTTTTTAAAGGACTGTCCCCTTGGCTCCTTTCTAGCTTATCTCAGTTAATCAAGCCATATTTTACTTTTCTCTGGCTCCTTGAAGCTCTCCCAGCTAGATAAGCCTGGAGGGCTCTTCCTCCTTGCCATTAGTCACAATTTCCTAACGCTGAGCCTGTGCCAGGAAGACAGAGGAAGCAGGTCCAAACGCAAGTGCTTAGCTTGTGTGGGGGGCTCTGACAGAGTTTGGGTCACTTACAGAAGCAAACGGCTGGCTCAAGGGCGGCTCCATGTCATTTCCCATCTCTGAAAAAATGTCTCAGTAACGAGTTGCTTCAAAATAACTAGTTTCTGAACTTCTGTAGGGATAACAAGGCAGACTTCTGAAGCGAGCTTACTGGGCCTCCACAGCCTTTTGGCCCAACCAGGGCTTTGCCTAATCAAGACAGTGCACCATGTTGAGAGCTGTTTTCTAAAAAGCTAGAAAGCTAATGTTTGAAAAAGCTCTGAGGGTCCATTAGGACCAATCACCAAACTGGACAGAGATTTACAATCGAAACCTGTTATTTTTATACTATTTCTTTAACAAACAACCCTGCAATGCAAGGTCCAGAGCCAAGATACAAAACTGCACTGAAAACATAACGCAAACTCTGATCAAAGGAGCAGTTTTGATTATTTAAGTACATTTCTCAAGTGACCATTATTTCTAACAGATATGGAAACACTGCATTTTTGTTATGGCTTTCGATTTATGTCTGTGATAATAAATACCTTATTGCTGTGTGCAGGCATTCAATAAACATTTCACTGAAACCTTACCAAGTGCATACGTGCAAGACAATAGGGAGACCAAGGCAATCCAGTGGGCCCTGATGAGGAGCCTGTTGTCCCATGGGGGTGACCCATACTGCATCAGGAAAGATGGGCCAGGTTATGCTGCGGTGACAAACAACACAATATCTCACTGGCCAAAATCAGCAAAGGTTCTTGCTCATGTTACGTGTTCATTGTGGGTTAGTAGGAACCTAAATTCATGACGCAGTAACCGTCTTTACCATTGGGAATCACCTTGCTAGAAGAAAAAAAGGTGTCTCAAGAGCCTTGCATAGCTAGTAAATGTGCCATCCTAGAAATGACGCTCATCTCTTCAGCCCTCAATTTGTTGTCCAGAACTGGTTGTTGGATGGACCACAGGAAGACCAGGAAGAGCAACTCTACCTTACAACCAGGGTGAGAAGATACTGACACCTTTGAAGACCAGCCCTGAGGATGACCACACATGTCAGCAGATGATTACTGAAAGGTTCCGGACCCAAGGGTAAACTCATTCCGAGACGCGAGACTAAAAGAAGACAGAGATCCAATTCATGTGATTAAAGTGGCTTTTACTCCACCTAGAGTGCAGGCGGGTGAGATTCCTAACTAGGGAGAAATCTACACGTGGGCAATGGCAGACCGGGATTTAAAGGGTTAGGGCAGCCAGGATTGGTGGCATTCCTATCTCCTGGGAGGGACATGAGTCTGACCCCTCCTGGGGAGACCATGAACCTGATCCTGCCCGGATGGGGCAAGTTTATTTGGGCAGGTACACCTGATTCTATCAATTACGTCCTGTCTTAGAGACTAACAAACTAAGTGGAATAAATGCAAAAGGTTCCCCTAGGAAGGAGCGTTGGAGTTTAGTCTTGAAGAATAAAAAGGTGTCTTCCTGGGGCACAGGATATGGCCGTTCTAAGAGAAAGAGCATCATAAAGTCAGGGAACATGAAAACACCTTTCACCTGAAGGGACCCGAGCAGTGGTTCTCACCCTTCCTAATGCCGTGTCCCTTCATACAGTTCCTCATGTTGTGGTGACCCCCAACCATAAAATTGTTTTTGTTGCTAATTCATAACTGTCATTTTGCTACTGTTATGAATTGTAATGTAAATATCTGATATGTAGGGTGGTCTTCGGCGACCCCTGTGAAAGGATCGGTCCAACCCCAAAGGGGTCGTGACCCACAGGTTGAGAACCGCCAGACTGGAGGGAAATTCAGTGTGGCTGAAGGCCCAGTTTGGGAGGGACAGAGAAAAGGGGCAGCCATCAAGAGGCCAATTTGGAAAGGCATTTGCCTTCCCTAGGGAGATAATGGGGATTGTCCTGCAGGGGAGACTCACACAGAGCAGCTTCAGGAATATGTTTTTTTGTTTGCTAGGAAGATAACACAGAAGCAGGGAGAAACTAGCAGAAAGAGGAAGGCCAGGTTGTAATCCAGGTGAAAGATAACAGCCAGGCCTTGCTAGGTGGTCCCAGACAGGAGAGATATTTCTGAAGAAGCACTGATAAAACTCTTCCATGAAAGCTGATGATAAGGGAGCCCTCAAGATCACTTCCAGCCTGCTCACTTAAGGGAAGTAAACAAGTAAAGGCTTACACCATTCCCCGAGGCAGACATTCAGCTAGAGAACAGAGGTCTGAGGAGGGGAAGATGATGAACTCAGGTTTGTATTGGTTGGATTTAAGGTGCCCCTGCAGATTTGGGTGAAGATGTCCCTGGGCCCAGGGGTCTAAATCCTCTAGGCAATACGATCTGGGGATTGATGTCATTTGGGACACATGTAGGCAGTTAGCAGTGGGCCTGTATTCATAATTACAGTACCTCATGGAGAAACTGAAGGGAGAAAGGAAAAATACATACAAATGATCTGAACAAAACTGTCGTTCGCCACATTTTTAAAACTCTGTATAAAAAGCTCAGAGCCAAAGCATTTTGGAATTATCTCATCCATCCAAATGCCCTGAGAAAAATTACTTCCAAAATTCAGTTAATATCTACCCCGATGGAAGCGAGAAGTTCCTGCCTGTGGAAATGTTGATAATTTAGAAGAAGCAGATGTACATATTTCAATCAGAGCTGATTTTTTGTTTAATCTGAGGAAAGAATTTTGAAATTGAACTTCCAAGGACAATTGTAAGTAATCAATGCTATTTTTTAGGGGACTAATCAAGTTTTCAGGGTTTCGGCAAATTTGGGTGGCCATCCAGAGGGATTTTCATTAAGCCAGGAGTTTATTCTTTTAATTTTTAATTAAATTAGCCTAAGTCAGCAATCAAGGTTTCTATGTTACTATGTAATGTATAGGGTAGCAAGTATAGTGGGCTCCCACAGGCTCCAAAAAAGATCACTCAGAAGGCCCGAGGGGGAAATCTGAGCTCTCATTGTCAGTGTTCCAAGAGATAAACAGAGCATTATAAGTCTTTCCGAGGCAACGGGATCAGGATTTTTAAATAAATCATATTAATATGTGAATAAGGCCAGCATTATTCTCTTGTTTCAAAATTTAATGGAGCTTTGTTTTTGCCAAGTAGGCAGGTGATTGCTGGGCTGTGCAGCTGCAGAACACACCTCAGACTTTCTGGTCTTGCCTCTCAAGGGCATCTACTTTCTAACCCTCATTCAAAAGGTCAGTCCACTGGTGGCAAGCTGTCTCCTAGGGCAGGAAGAACAGAAACAAAGACAAATTTCTTCTGCGATTCAGACCATCCAGGCATTGGTAACCATCCACCTGACATTTCCAACAAATTAAACAATAGACAGGTTAGATTCTGAGAGGCTATTTCTAAGTTAGGTTTTTTTTTTCAGGAGCCCAAGGGAGTGAGGGGTTCAAGCTTGCATTCTCCAGATGCACCCCCAAACACTACAAAGGTGAGTCTTTTTGCATTTTAAAACCTAAACATACTTTCCCCTTCTTTGCCAACTTCTGTTCTGAAAAGCAATGGTTTTCAAACTTTTGGAGGTTCACCCACATTAAGAAACACATACTTATGTGTATTTCACTAGAACAGAAGTTTCATGACACAATATTTGCCTTTAAAACAGATGATACAACCTGATATTTTCTAGTCTATTTCTTCTAAAAAATGTTTGCTCGTTTCCTTCTAAATCAGCAGTTCTCAACCTGTGTGTTGTGACCCTTTGTAACAATGAAAATACATCTCAGCATTAGGAAGGCTGAGAACCACTGTTATAAATGATTCAGGCCCTCCTAATTGATTGTGGCTGATAAATGCCATGATAGAGTGCCTCTTCCCCAAATATATCTTTAATCTACATTGAAGAAAAGTAAATAACATTGGTGACACTTGATGATTTTGATGCATTGTACGCTGTTGAGACTCTGGGGTCATCTATTCACAATTATCTTCCCCTTCACGCTGATGCTAAAGGTTGAGTAGGTTCCAATGGGCCTCAATTCTGTGGGACCATCTGTTGTTTTTCACCAGACTTTTATCACTGGCATGTTCTCCATATTTGGCCTTTATCTTCTTAAACAAATACCTTCTTTTTTTTTTTTTAAATGACTTTAGGCTACAAGGCTCTTGACTTTGTTGATTCTTGGAAAGAGATTTTCCAATAGAACATTTCATGATCACAGACATGTTCTGTGTATACTCCATCAGATATGGTGGCCACTCGCCACAAGTAATTAGTTGAGCACTTGAGACATGGCTAGTTGGCCTAAAGAATTAAATTTTAAATTTTATTTTATTTCCATTATTTAAATTTAAATAAATACATGTGATTAGTTAGTTCCCATATTGAACAGTGCTTACTCTAGACAAGTCCCTAACATATTTTCTCATTTCTTCAGCATCTACCTTCCCCTTGTACTGCTGGTGGTTAATTGCATTGGCGTCTCATAGACATTTCACTATTCATAGTTGGTGTGGCTCATTCTTTAAAATAACATCTGCTGTCATCAATTCAACCTTTGCAGAAGACACTCACTGTTTTCCTGCCTTTTTTTACTTTTTAACGTAAGGGTTTTTTTCCCCCTTTTATTTCCATCATGACCTCATCTCCCTGAACTTCTCAATATCCTCTTTATGTTTGCATGAAGACTTGATGATTTTTTTAGATACTTATCACACACACTTAAGGAAGCATGCTGTAGACCAGTAAACTCGAGGTGGTTGAGACTGAGGTGACCAATCTCAAATACTGTTTATTAATGGTGGGTGGAGTGGACTTACTTTCACTCTGGACTCTAATGTTTTTGCATCTATAAATGGGAAATATGTATATTTTTTATCTAAAACTGAAGAGTATATAAGTGGAGGAACTCCTCTACTTGAACAGAGTGATATGTTGGAGAATAAAAAAGATTTTTAAGAAAGATATTTTCTACCTTCTAGAGAGTTTTTGACTGAGGAAAGTCAACACACAGAGGTATAAGCTACTTTACCATGAGGTGGACTCATTATGAGATGACACTGTGAGAAAGGTACACCATTACTTAAGAGAGTGTTAGAGAAAGAAGAACTCTGAAATGAGATTAGAGGTATGGAGGGCTGCGTAGAAGAAATGCCTCCTAGGCTGGAGCTTATGGATTGGCAGGTATAAATATTTGGCAATGAAGAGCATTCCAGGCTAGAGAATATATAGTTAATGGAGATGTACAGAGGGTGAACTGAGGCATGTTCAAAGAAAGCTAAGTGTCTAGAGCAGTGATTTTCAACCAGTGTGCCATTTGAGGATCTCAGGCATACTGTGAACATTTTTAAAGATCATTAATTAAATTATCTTTGAAAGAAGTTCAAAGCACAGTACGTATACCCGTTTTTTTCCTTTTGTCTTTTTGATCAACATAATTTAGGTAAAGCAATTCCATTAACTGAAATAAGGACAAGAAGAAGACAGACTAGGAAAAAAGGTAAAGAGTTGTGCTTGTGTGTTGTGTTTGGAGCCCCTGCTGTACACCCAGATGAAGATGAAAGTGTGCCATGCAAGTTTAACTATTGGTTCAGGTGAGCTGTTAAGTTAAAACAAAACATTGAAAAACACTGTTCTAGAGTCTCAATGTCTAGCATGTCTAATTGGCACTTTAAGAAGTACATTCATCAGCAAATGTTTACTTTGGACAATAAGATCAGCAACATTGGTTAGAAGAAAGTAAAATGGCAGCAGGGCAATCAACTACTGAACTGACCAAATAATCCAGGTGAATAACAATGGTCTAAATGAGGAAGAGGCAAACTGTGGCTGACAGGATAAATCAAACCAAGAGCCTGTTTTTATAAATAAAGTTTTATTGGAACACAGACATGCCTAGTCATTTACATGTTATCTGTGGCTCCTTTCATGCTACAAGGGCAAAGTTGAATAGTTGCAACAAAGAGCAGTAAGACTTGCAAAGCCTAAAGCATTTACTATTGGCCCTTTTAAGGAAAAGATTGCTAACGTCTGGTCTCACCTGGAGTGGTGGGAGTGGAAAGGATGGAATACATACCAAGGAAACAACAGCAGTGAAACTCACATGATTCAGGGGCAGATGGCACAATAGGAAGGTTGAAGCCTAGCCTGGGAGACATAAAGGTAAAACAATTCCATTAACTGAAACAGGGACAGGAAGGCTGGGAGAAAAGGTACAGAGTTGTGTGTTAGATGTGTTGTGTTTGGAGCTACTGCTGTACACCCATATGAAGATGAAAATACCAGCTCTGAAGCCACGTACAGAGGCTATAACTGGAGACAAAGGCATGGGCTGTCTGCCGAGAGTTGAGAAGGGATGAGAAGACAGCCCAGAGAGAGAGGAGGTGGTCCAGGAATAGGCTGTACCCCTGGAAAAATGCCTATTATAAGAAGCAGTGAAAAGGAAACTAGCAAAGAGTTCCACAGAGAGGTAGCAAGAACAGTATGGCACGTGGAAGTAAAAGGCAGCAACACAAAGAAGGGGAAGAGGATGGCCAGCAGCATCAAAAGCTGTCCTGAAAATGAAGAAGATTGAGTGGAGTTAGAGCATCGCTACTGGTGTTTGATGAAGGAATCCAAGGAAGGACAGAAGGAGAACAAGTTGTGACCACAAAAGATGAATCCTTTGAGATCTTCAGCTACGGAGGAAAGATATGGGCCAGCTGGTGGCTAGAAGCGGAAGCAAGTCTTCGGGGGACCTTCCTGAGGAGAAGAGAGATTTGTGTAAGCTTGTTCTACATAAATGTCATAGACTCTGGCTTGAGGACAGTTCCCAGACTTTGGACCATTTATGAATTACTCAGATGTCTTTGTTTGCTTCCGTCAGAGCATACGTCAGAGCTGTGATCCAAAAGGTTGATGCTTTGGAACCCAATGACAAGCTAAATGAAATGCTCCTTCTAACTCAGTCTTAAAATGTTCTTAAGTTTCCTGAAAGAAACCAGGTTCTTTTAAGATCTATATTTATAAAAGAGATTCATATTCCTTGTGTTCCAAAGTTGAAAAAAGCCCTGGTAAAATCTGAACATTTGAGGAGAGGTTAGTATCTGGCACCTTTGGTCTCCCTCTCTTTTAAACCCAGGTTTACCCAAAGTTCCTGTCCTCAGAAATGGCCTCTTCCTCTGCTGTTGCCATTGAACCATCAGTTTCAAGATTCATTTGGACATGGCATTCCCTTAAAGTCAGAGGAGTAGAAATTTAAAACTATGTTTGGAGCCCAGTCCTGGGTTTAAACCAATGGTTCTCAACCTTGATCTAGTTTGCTTCCAGGGGAGATTTGAAAGTGTCTGGATACATTTTTGGTTGTCACAACTGTATGTGGGGGGTGGTTGAGACAAGAGATGCTTCTAAACATCCTACAATGTACAGGACAGCCCTCCCACAACAAAGAATTATACAGCCTAAAATGTCAATAGCTCTGTCTAATCTGCTCTGAGTTACCTATACAATTGGAAAAGGTGTCATACATTCATACTAAAATATTAAAGATTGATAGGGTATTAATGTGTCATCTTGACTGTGGGGATAGGTGAACTTTTCAGTTATAAGTACTTTTGGTTGCCTACCTAAAATTTATTTCATACTTCCTTTTTCCTAACAAACCCTCTACTGAGTTCAGGAAACCACCTACTGCCAAACACAAAGAGTAATTAATGTATGGCATCATAGGTTTAAGGTTAAACATTCAGACTAGGTTAGCCCAATCAAACTAAACAATTAAGATAGTGGGGCTTAATAAATGTTTCATTAAAGGATGTCCAGTAAAAAATCATTTTCATATATATGCTATATAAACCTATGTACATTTATTAAAAACTTTTACTGACATAATGGATGTGTAGAATCAAAGTACAAATATTAAAACACATGTAAAACATACAATGCTCTTTATTCTAAATTCCATACAGCCAACTGCACAATACTTGTATACACTTTTGACAGTTATACATCTATCACCAACCTATGGTAGCAACTGATAAATGACTGTGACATTGTCACAAATAAATGTTTGCCACTTTTGTTTATATTAACAAGTAAAACAGTGAAAACATATGCCAGAACTTCACTGATTTGTCAATGATGTGAATTACTTTGCTAAATCAGTAACATTGCAAGAGTATTTCCTTAAATTTTTGTACTATTCACGATGTAACCATGTAGAACAACACTTTTTGATGTTTAATCTTCCTTATTTACATTTCTTCATCACTTTATTAAGTAATCAAAAATAAATAAAGACTTTATTTATAATGGTTGCCCATTTCCATGGTATAAATATTCCTATCATGTTCAATTTCAAGCAATCAATGTGATTATCACTGAATGTGGTGCTGGGGAGAGAGTATAGTAGCAGACCATTATATAGTATCACTCTTCTAAAAACATAATAGACTCAAATCTTGTCAGCTAGTAATTACCCAATGATGAGATTTGAGTATGTATTATCTTCGTTTTAGGTGTAATTCTTTTCACTATAAGTAATACAATTTTTAATAACAGCTGTGTTTAACAACTAGCTTGCAAAATTTCTGAAAATTTGACAATCAGATTTCATGAGCCAGTATAAGCCAAGTCCAGCACACCAGTGTTTAAGAGAGAGAGTTTCCTCTTTCTCTCCTGCAGTGTGTGAATAAGTAGGCATGCAGGCCTGATTTTCACTAGGAGCTGTTATAACCAGGCGAAGATCCAGAATTTGACTGAGGCCAGTGGTGAGGAAGGCAAATGGAAAGTCATGAGTCCTTGACCAATCATCAGTTAGTGATCAAACTGTCCAGAACCCACTCCACCACTGATCTTCTGCTCAGGCAGAATAACTCATGCTCCTACTTTTCAGACAAGATTGTGCCATGGTTTCTGATGGTTGTAACCAAGACTATTTCCAACCAATATAATTTTCCAATTATTTTTTAAGGAAACAGTGGCTGACGGAAGCTACTTTAATGTCACTGAGGATGAGGAAGGTTTGGCCTTTGAAGTTGTAGATAGTATTTTTAGATAGAAACTTTCTAGAAAATGAGGATAATGTCCTGCCATCCTGCCCATGCTAGCCTTAATTAAGTCAAAACTTAAGCCCTTTAGCTCTTTGTCTTTGAAGCCTTCTCCTAATTCTTCCTGTCACATTCAGTAAAACAAAGTAGATTCTCTCCCTGATGCCCTGGTGTATAGAACTTGCTGTATTTTCTGACATGTCTGTAAGACTCCCAGCTTCCCAAGGCCAGGTTGCTATGTCAGTCTTTTTTCTTATCTGCAGGGCCCAGCCATAAAAAGTGCTCAATAACCTGTTAAGGACTAAATTGTGGCTCCCTTAACATTCATGTGTGACTTAACTCCCAATGTGACAGTATCTGGAGACAGGTCCTTTAATGAGGTAATTAAGATTAAATGAAGTCATAAAGGTGGAGCCCTAATCCAACGTCATAGATGTCCTTAAAAGAAGAAACACCAGGGCCGTGCATACGCAGAGGAAAGGCCATGTGAGGACATAACAAGGCCATCTATAAGCCAAGGAGAGAGGCCTCAGGAGAAACTAAACCTGCTGACACCTCACTCTCGTCTAAGCTCCCAGTCTGTGGTATTTTGCTATGGCCTCACGAGCAGACAGATGCAAAAGGAGAGCTGAATGAATGAACGAGCACCCTTGGAGAAAGAGAGTTCACACACATACCATGGAATGTGCTCCCAGGTATAATTCACACCCACATTTTTGGCCGAAACTTTAAAAAAAGAAATCTATTATTTAATTTTCTTTTTTTCTTTTTCTTTCTTTTTTTTTTTTTTGTTGCAGTTTTTTTGGCCAGGGCTGGGTTTGAACCCACCACCTCTGGCATATGGGGCCGGCACCCTACTCCTTTGAGCCACAGGTGCCACCCTATTTAATTTTCTAATTCAAATTTTTTTTTTAATATTTAGGTACTTATTTTTTTCTATTATAAAGGAATTTTAGCATTTTTTTAAACATAGTAGGGTAGAAGAGTTACACTTTTAATGCATAAATAAAAGAATTAAAGACATTGACATAGATGCAGAATTAATACCACCCATGTATAATGCATACCCTTATTTTCCCTCAAAAATTTGGGCAAAAAATAAGTGCACATTATACACAGGGATATACGGTAGAGTAACCTGCTGCTATTAAACAGTTGTTTCTACTATTATCCTAAGTATGATTTCATCAAAACTCTGACAAATTAACTTAATTATTGTTGAGAAAAGGAAGAATACATCAGAACAGCATATGTCTCTGCCATGGAAACCATAAAGAAAAAGGTTTTCTCTATAAGTCTTTCCCTATCCCTAATTTATGATTTTGGAGGGGGGGGGGGTTGTTTTAAAGAGAAAATGATGAACCCAGTGGAGACCTGGGAACTATACACAAAAAAGAAATATGACCAAAGAGAAGGGGTTGCTTTCATCTCCCATGAAAGCAACGCTGTTTTTGTTGATACATATGGAAAAAATCAGGCCCAATTATACATTGTGATTTGGCACTGAGGTTGCAGCCTCACCACAGGCCTTTTCTTCCCTTCCACAGATATATCGTTACAGGCCACTGCAGTCCCGAGCCTCCCAACACAAGCAAGGCCTTTCTCAGAGAGAGGAACCTATCCAGAGATGTCGCCATCACAGTCAGGGTGAGTTGCAAGTGAAGAAAGGGCTTTACTCTGTGTTGACCCTTAGTATAAAGGCCTTAACTTGTTCAAGGGAACACGGAGCTTGCTGCAATAGAGATAATCACATCGCTTCCCACGAAGGCGTGAGGGCCTGAATGTCTTTGAGCCTCCTCTAGTCTTCGGGGAGTTCACAAAAACAGTACTATCTTGATATTCCATTAGCTGCTTCTTTCTTTTTGTTATTATTATTATTATTATTATTATTATTATTATTATTGACAAGACCTTGCTATATCATCACAGCTGGACTCAAAGTCCTGGGCTCAAGCAATCCTGAGATAGGTTCTAGAGTAGCTGGGACTACAGGCACATGCCACCATACCTGGCCTAGGGGATTGTATCATGGGGTTTAGATCAGTAATGATTAATCTTCTTTCCTAATCTCCTAGTTGAAATCGGGGCATTTGGAATTTTTAGAGTAAAAACTGTCAGAGTCTTAGAAGACTTGGTTCTGGACCTGCTGTCGGCTAACTTACCGTGTGACCTTAGGCAAGTTTATAACCCACAAAAGACCTCAGTCTGCTCACCTGTGAAATCAACAGGCTGGAGTGAGTGGTCTTCAAGATTCCATTCAGCTGAAACCAGCTCCTGTGCTGTCTACTAGAGTAGCAATTAGCCATATGTGGCTATTTAAATGTAAATTAATGAAATAAAATTTGAAATATAGTTCCTCAGCCTCACTTATCACATGCCAAGGGGTTTAATAGCCACTTGAGACCGGTGCTACCATGCCAGACAGCACAGAGAAAGAGGATTTCCACTCCTGCAGAAAGCCCTTGGGACAGTAAGGACCTCCTACTCTCATGTTAGTGATGACTGTAACTTTGGAACAGAGCCTGCCAGCTGAAGGGCAATTTAAAGTGTAGAGTGTGTCCTGATATGCTCTGTGATTAACCACCCATAATAGGCAAGAGAGGTATCACGTCTACCATGATGTGAGGACACTAACTAACAGAATACATGACTTGCTATCAGGTCGTGCTGCTAATGGCTAAACGTAGTTTTCAAATCCAGGCCTTTATCTATCATGTGTGGCCTGGCCAAGGCCATTCGACCCCTGGGGGCACCAGAACTGAGGGCCGGTGATTAAAGGCTGATCGGGAGACCCTGTGCCTCAGTTTAGACCTCAGCACGCCCTAGCTCCCTGACCAGGTGCAAATTACTTAATATCTCTGGGCTCCTTTTTCTTCTTCGGTCAAATGAGGTTGACAGCAGCATTCATGGCTTATAAGAATTTCACAAGCACGTGCAAATAAAGTGCTTTGCACGAGAGATTGGACATATAGCAACTGCTCACTAAAAGCTAGCTACTGCTAGGATTAGCATGATCACTGCCTTATCCTCCTCTGAGCAGTGCATTTCCTCTCGGCCCCGCACAGATCCGCTGACAGCCCTGTGGGCTCACTTCCAACTTGTCTAAGGAAAGATGCTACTCTTAGACATGGACAACAACTCCCTTTTTGAAACGTACTGAGTAATTTGGCTTTATAACCTCCCGGGGCTGCGAGCTCTCTGGATTAATTACAAGTTGTACAGGAAGAGCCCTTCTGAGGGATCGGATTAACCCGCCTGGGCAGTGTGCCATGAGCAAATGGCTTTTCCCTGTAATTTTTCCAAACTCTTCTGGTGCCAGGAACCTACCGAGGGCCTGCCCTTGAGAAAGACCTGGCCCAGGGTAAGTGCCACCCATGCCTGAGGGGAAAGCCGAGAGGAGGTGGAGATGGGGAGGCCCCTGAAATCCTCCTGCAGAGTTTTCTGCCTTAGAGCAGAGTGCAGCAGCCTGTGTGCAAAACTGGAGAAGGCCAGACTGCATTTTACCTCTTACAAGAGGCAAAGAAGAGGACACATGTCCCCTGGAGATGGGTTTTCCTTCCCTGCCCTGCCACAGTGGAGTGCCTTGGGAAACAACATTTATACCAACACTGCTACAGAGGTGGGGGGGTGGGGGGCAGCTACAAAGCTGAAGCTGCTCTGAGCAAGAGCAGAGCTGGGTCCAGCACTGATTATAAAGGTCTTGTCCTTGTCCTGCCCATTTCCTCTGGGGTCCCAGCCCTAGGAACTAAGGAAACAGGGAAGGGTCTTCTAGCCCTCCTTCCCTTCTGTAGGGGCAGGAGGTCAGACCCTAAGTCTCTCTTGGGGCAGGGAAATGAAGTCCTTTGGCTAATGGATGCAGCTCCTGAGCATCCATGGCCCACAAGGTGCAGCAGAGTATTAATAGGGCCCTATTTGTGGATCCCATCTGACGGTTTCCACATAACACAACCAGAGTCATAAGCCCACCCACGGGGAGCTGGCCCTGTCACTCACACACTCATTTCTTCATTCATTCATTCAACAATGACTTCTGGAGCACTTATGAGGTCAGACAATTAAGTTTGCAAACTCATTCTAAGAAAAGTGCTCCATACCACATTCCTGAGCATCACTATGGTCACCTTTGAAGCACTCCCCTTGGGAAGCTATGCCAGTGCCTAGTCCATCCTTCAAAGCAATTTTAGAACTCTTTGTCTGGAATGGTTGTCAAAACTGTTGTCATATCATCCTTGATGTCACCAAAATGTCATCTAAATGTCTTCCTTTTAATACTTTATCTTTGAGTAAAGAAAAAAAAGGTCATTGAGGGCCAGATCATGGAGGGGTGTTCCAATATAGTTATCTGTTTACTGGCTAAAACATTCCTCACAGACATTATTATGTAAGTTGTGCATTGTCATGATACAAGAGCTATGAGTCATTGGCCAAGAACTTCAGTTAAGATTTTTCTACCTGTTTCTCTATTGATGTTTACTTGGTTTGCTATGCTTCTCACAGTCTGCTAACGACTTTGATGCATAATTCAATGATTTTTTGCAATGGTTTTGTCAGGTCTGCTTGTTACTGTCCACCCTGACCTCACTTCATCATGATGCTTTCTCTCCCTCAGAAAAACATTTAATTCATTTATATACTGCTATTTTCTTCATGCATTATCCCCATAAACTTGAACTAACATGTGTCTGATTTCACTCCTACTCTTGCCAAGTTTAATAAGAAGTTTATGAATGTTTGTTCGTTGCTCTAATTCAAGCTCTGACATTCTCAAAATGGCACACAAAAACACACAACAATAATAATGAATGCCTCAGCAGGACACCATCACCTGTCAACATGAACACAGCTGTGAGACACTGATATATCAAGGTTATGAAACCTTACCGAGCTGTTTGTACAGTGCTGCCAATGTAAGTGAACGGTGGCAAGATAATGAATTTCATTGTCAGAACTCACAGTCTTGAAGATGATGCCAAGATAAGTAAAACCCAGTTCATTTTGCAAGAACCTCAGAGACCAGTGGGGAACCCAAAAGGATAAAAGACAAAATACATGACAGTATAGAAAGTGCTAAAACTGCCATGCAAAGGGCTTAAGGGTGCACAGAGATCCAGGGTGCTAGTCCTGGAGGAGATGACATTTCATATGGGTCTTAGCTGCCAAATGAGAATTTGGAGGTAATGGGATTGGGGAGGGGTAAAGTCAAGGGAGTGATCTTATACAGCCTTGTAGACCACCATAAGGACGTTTACTGAGATGTGGAGAGCCTTTGGAGGGTTTAGGGCAGAAGTGTGGTATGATCTGAATGTGCATTTTTCACAGGGTGACTCTGGCTAGAGTCACAGATCATTTGACGTTTGGGATGGGGATGAAAGCACAAAGACCAGCAAGGGCTTGATTGCAAAATTCCGGAGAAAGATGATGAGGCCTTGTGAACTCAAACCCCTGGCAGGGCCCAGTATATAGGAGATGGACAATCAGTGTTGAATTATTGCATCCACTGGTGATATTTTTTAACCACCTGGCCATACCAAACCTTGTTCCTCCTTCACCAGTGTCAGCGTTTTGAGGATTGCTCTCAAGCAATAGCCAAAATCTGTATCTCTCCATTTTTTGTTCTGATTTTCCTCTAAGTCTTCAAATAACCACAAGGCTTGTTGAATTTCCCTTCATAGTCTCCTCTGTGAATCTAAGTGCTTTGCGGAGGGCCTGCTCCCTCTCTGGGGTGGTAGGAACCCCCTTCTCTGGAGTCAAGGGACCCCGTTTTACAGAACAGTACCAGATTGAGCCGAGTCTGATCCAGAGGGTACCCTAAAAATTCCCACAGGCCCCATCATTGCTCTGAGGGTTTGGTACAAGAGATACAGAAAGACGGATATCAAAACCCCACATGAGTACAATAGACACCATTCTTCGGTGAGTTCTTAGGAGAGACCCTAGCCGTCTTACAGAAGACTCTTCTTTTGTTTCATTTCTCTCCCTTACATCGTGAGCAGTGTCCTTCAAAGGAAGCATTTAGAAGAAAATGTCTCCACAGGCCTGATCCCTTTCTTTGAAAGCATAATAACGCTCAAGAATGACAACAATGTAAATCACCAGAATCATTAGGCAAAATCTCGATGAATTAAAATTGCTTACATGGGGGTAAGATTAGGTCAGCGGCATAGAAGGGAGCCAGTGAGCTTGGGTTCGCTGACTTCCAGGCTTTGAAAAGCAAATATTGTCAGAGCCCCACGTCTCGGTCTCAATGGCATGGACAGTCAACCCTGATAAGATCATCCTTGTCTGGAAAAGACCAAATTACTGTGCGGTTCAGTCTCCAAGACCCCTTCATTTACCATCCCACAGTGACAAATTACCCTGCAAATGCTGATAGGATTGAGCCTCTAAAAGCCTGGGTCTGTCCCCCAAGTAAGGACTGTTAATACTTCTGCTCCAGATGCAGGTGGGGGTGAAGGGCTGCACAGGAAGTCCAGAGGTTGCCTCATGAATTTCAGTCAAATTATCAAGAAACCCCAGGAAGGGCTGACTGCCCCAACAGGCGAAAATCCTAAAAGCAAAATAGAGCCATTATGTCTCAAGCCTAGGGAAAGCCTGAGAGATTCTGGTCCCCCAAACAAATAGCAGGAAAAATATGTCAGATGTGTGGCCATGGCATAAATCATGGGTAAAAACACAATTATAAGACTCCAGAGGGGCGGGAGGAGCAATTGCTTAAGGACAAATCTTGATAACTATTGAATACAATTTTCGCTGTGGAGAGGCAGGCAGGTTGTAACCAAGTTTATTTTAAGATGTCAGGAGTGACCTGCCCTGAGAAGGTATGATGAGTTTCAATTTTTTTTTTCATTTAAACTAAAGTAAAATTTATATTGGAGAAATCAGGAGCTGATTCCTTCTGAGAACAGAGTGCACTCCAGTCTCAATGACTATGGGAAGAAAGTGGGAACAAGCCTGGATTCAATGTTGCAGTGAGTCCCCCCATTGTGTCTGAACAGCACGTTCCATTTCCTGCTCGCTCTCACCATTCACAACTAAGTCCTTTGGTTTGTCTGATTCCCCTGGCACGATTTTGGACCTCACTTGCGCAACCTTTCCTACTGGGATGAAGGAACACCTGGTAGGTACACACACAGTTCTTAAGGCTCTGAGTCAGACTTCCTGGGTTCAAATCCCACCTGCACCACTTATAAGCTAGATAATTTCAGAAAAATTGTTTAATAATTCTGTATGACCTCTTTCCTACTCAGCAAAACTGGAATAATCATAAAGTTGTTGTGAAAATTAAATACTATCATTCATATAAAAAACTTTTTGTTATTATTAAATAGTCCCAGGGTTTAATTAAGAGTGAACTGGAAATGAGTAGGCAAGAAAAGAACAAAGGTATGTATCACACAGAAAACACGAGCTTTAAACACCCAGTCCCTGCATGCCCAAGATTTGACATAAAAACAACAGCCCTCATCCCACGGCAATGTATGTTCATTTGGGGCAAAATGGTTTCATATTTGAAAAACTAACAAAAGGTAATGGTTTGACATGAATGAAAAGGTAGTGGTCAATAGGCTAGCTCTCATAGTTGTCGAAATAGAAGCACCTGGCCCAAAACAGATCCAGGAGAATGCAGATAAATTAGAAAAGGCTCGTTTGCAGCCTCTCAGTGCCCTGAATGGCAAGGAATCCTCTTAGTTCATCAGATAGAGTTTGAAATTGAGGACACAGGAAGAGGCCCAGAAAAGACAGGGCCAGCGATTCACTTTTAGTATGTTAGTGCTACACGGCTCTCAAATATCGTTCCTACCATAACAGCCCAATGTAGCAGGCATCCCCATTTCAGGATGAGAAGACTGACCCTCCAGAAGGGGCCAAAAGTCATCAAATTAAGTGGAAAAGCTGAGATTATAACCCAAGTTTGTCTGACTTCCAACCAAAGCAACTAAGCATCAGTGGTCACCAACGACACATACTGGAGAGGGATATTGGTTAATCTGTTATGCTCATCACCAAGCCAATCTTTCATCAGCGACAGACAGGAATGATGGTGAAGGTACCTTATTCTTTCCCTTACTGAGCTCTCCCCGTCCTCATAATACACAGCTACCCTCAGGCACGTTTCTGCAAGGCAATTTGAGGTTTCAGTATCCCCTAAGGGCAAGCTGCCAAGCAGGAAAGGAAAGCCAGTTTTCACAATGCATCTCATTTTTCACCTAATTAGTACCAACACACTTAGGGATGTTAAGGGTAAAATCTGACTTGTCAGCCGCAGGCAAACACAGACCCATCAGTGTAAATCTCATCCTAGGTTGGGGGGAGCAAGGGTATTTCCCCAGTTGAAGACTGTTGTTCTTGGCTAGAAGATAAGTGACAAAATACGGTCGCTTCTCTTCTACGTCTACAATTCTGGAAGAGTGTTCAAGGCAGACCTCCCTTTCAGCATTGGGGTTTCTTGTAATTCTCTGCACCTAAGAAGCCTGTTCCAAGGGAGTGAAGCGACAGGGCCACCCCTTGTTTTGCCCAGGAATAGAAGCTGCCTTATATCAACTGTCCACCACTAAGGATTCTCCCTCCTCTGTATTTACAAAATGGAAACAGATGAATTCAATCAAACATAAGCCCCACGAATTATGGCTTCCTTTATACCTTGTGGTAAAGGAGTTTATACATAATTGGCACATGATTTTCTCCAGTGGTTTCAAGTTGTTCCCAAACGTAAAAAAGGAACCTTTCAGTTTGGGAATGAGATGGTTTTGTTTCAAACCAATCCATCATGCCTTCCAAAGGCGAAGAGGGTGGGTTGGCTGAGTGAAACCAGGAGGGCAGTGGGCGGGTCATGGCCTCTGCTGCTCTAATTGGGCAATGCAGGCAGGCAGGGTTAGCGACAAGAGAGGCCAAACCCCTTCTTTGGGCAGTTGTGGGAGGTCTGGGCAGTGAGATGGTCACAGCTGAGCTGGAAAGCTGCTGATCATTCTAAGTACTCCCCCCATTTCACTAAGCATCACGGCCTCTGTTATTGGACCATGAGATTGAGAAGGAAACCCCCCCCTTTTGCAACACCCAAAGACACCACCTTCTGCAGGCTCTGCAGATCAAAAACACTCTCTGCCAGCAAACACCAATTTCCATAATTGGCTGGCACCAAAAAGCAACATAGTCACCATTCAGCTACATTTACGCAAATCTGTTATGAAAGTCAACATAGAAAACAAGGAAAGACCACTTTACACTTGGCTTTAAAAAGCTGGGTTTGGAGCCTTTTCCTAAATTACTGTTAACAAAGTTAACTGGTTAATATTCATTCAAGACTTCATCCAAACGGGGCACCCAGATAATGATCCTATTACATTAAGGTAAACAAAAGGGCAATTGTGCACACTCTGGATTAGGAGACATCTTAAAAGTGCTTTCATATTTATTTTCCACAATTTAGCAAGCCCAAAAGGGAAATGTTCGACTTTGTTCGAGAGGATTGCTTACATGCTGTGGAAACAACAGGTCACTTCAGGTTCCTGGGGCATTAAAGATTCATTTAGGAATTTTACTGAGGAGATCACAGGCCCTGGTGTGTTTCAGCCTGCAAGCTCTCCTAGGAGGTGGTGGATACAAATTCGGGATGATAAACCATCCAGCAAGGAAAGAAACATCTGCCATGACCTGTTATTGATTCTGTCCACCAAGTGGACCTTTGGTATCAACAAAGTCTGGATTGATTGTGAACAAATAGCCACTCAAGCTCAGGAAACCAAAATGTCCATGCCAGAGGAGCAGGAGCCAGGGACTCTGATCCACAGAGGAATGTCATGTGGCAGGCACCCAGGGCCACATGTGGATTTAATGGTGGATACCACAGGGCTACAAGTTCTGGGTCCTGGAAATCTTGTGGGAAGATCACCAAAATCAAAGCCTAGACCATCCACCCTACTGAGAGTGCATATAAAGAGACCACTGAGGACCCAATAACGGCTTGGAGGGGGAGCTGTGACCACTACTTATGGGTCCTGTGGTTTTCAGCCTCTAAGAGGGCCCCAAAAGCTCCCTGTGTCACACCCTTGTGCAGCCCCCTCCTTCTAAGTGTGAACTGAGCCTAGTGACTTGCTCTGGCCAATACAATATGGGGAAAACAATGAGATACTATTTCCCAGATGAGATTATGGTCAAAGAAAAACCAGAGTCAAGCAGAAATTAAAGTGGCAAAGGCAAATTTTATTCAGGAACCTTTTCAACAGGGGAAGAGAGACTCCAGGACCAACCACAGCTCCATTCTGAATACTACAAGGACAAGCGGGGATTCATGGCCAAGGAGCAGGACGGGGTCATTGGAGAGAAAATTTCTAAGAAGAAACATTAGGGATGAGGGGAATTCTGGCTAAACTGACTCCACAGGATTCTTCCGAAAACTGGAATTAGCAGGCCAAAGGCAGGACCCAAGGTTAGTGCCTAGAGGGAGCTTGAAAGTGGAAGCTCCCTCAGCCTTCAGAGAAGAAACCTTCATGGCATCCTTGAGGAAGGCCACAAGCAGAGGCCATGAGGTATTCAGCTGAGACACACCTGCCCTACGGAAACCGTGACATTGTACATGTTTGTTGTCTTCAGCCACTAGGTTTGGGGTCTAATTTATTATATAGTAACAGAAAACTAATAGGGACCTCTTGGTCCCAAAGGGGGAGGGAGGCATCAAAGGTACTCATGTGCTGCAGGCCTGATCCTCAGGGCCTCCCAGCCATGTAGAGGCCCCAGGGCTTCCTTCATTTGCTGTGGAGTCAGACACACAGGAGTTGGCCGTAACTCATCATCATCAGGCAACTCAGCAAACACCACGGCTACAATGACGATTGTGGGGCATCGGTATAAGGCAAAAGGAACAGAGTCTATTTTAGAGAAAATAAAAAACTACCAGGTTATTCTCCCCACATAAGTTTTATGACTGAATAGAATAGAATCCATGTCCAAGATAATAACAACCAAATGGAAGAACTCTTAGAGTTTACAAAGTGTTTTATATCTATGATGTCATTGATCCCTCACCAACACCCTGTGAGAGTCTTCTTGGACCTTGAGGGATTATTTGGAAGGGCTCATAGAGAAGCACACTTTCCCACAAACCCAAGTCACACAGATGGTCCTTCTCTACTTGAGAAGGAGACTGCTTCCTTGCTTTGACAAGGTACAGAGCTTCAGGTGAGGAAGGAAGGGGCTTCCCCCCCAGCCAGCCAGGTCAGTTGCATCAATCCTGGACAACACAGAGAAAGAAATTCTGAAAGCGGATCACATGTGCCACAAAGCAGAGGCTAGCTCCAATTCTGCAGATGAGAACACTAAAACTTGCAGAGCTAGTCCAAGATACAACCAGGACACAGCACACACGGAAATCAGGACCAGGTCCTACATTATACCTTGTGGCTTTTCTGTACTCCAAGTGGAATTGTTGACCATATGGCATGCAGGCCTGACTTCAGACCTCTCCCTAGGCTTTCCTGGTATTTGTCTCTAGGCCACAGCAAGAAACAAATGAACAAGAATATTAATAATCAAAGGGGCTTCTCATTTGGAATCATCTCACACCCTTTGATATACAGGATCTACTGTGTTCTATTGATGAACACAGTCCACACTCCAGTTGAAGTAATTGTTCATTCTCTCCTCTTCTCCATTTCTCAAATCCATTCTCCAAACATCATTTGTCCTTCAAAACATGGAGTAAATCTGCTTCATCCCCCAACCCCACCCGTCTGCACTACCTTAGTGCAGGTGGCAACCCCTCTCCCCTCGACTGCTTCCTAACCATGTCCAAGGCTGTACCTAGTGAAGGGTTTGGGCCTTATCCAGACCAAACCTGTCAGCCACAACATCTGACCCAACACCTGTACCCCACCATTCCACCCATGTGTTACAGGATGAATCTCATTACTCAAAGAGCACACGAGGTCTTCCATGGCTGGCCTGCTCTCCACCCTTCAGCTCTCAGAGTCATCACCCCCCCTATATTATGTCCCAGCCGCTGTTGGAACTGCAGTTGTTTCCTGATATCGTGCTTTGATCATGCCATGCCTTTGACGTGAAATGCTCTGTTTCTCTTATACAGAGCCCATGTGACAAGTCCCACCCCATTTGTAAGGCCCAGGCATCCTTTCCTCTCTGCCCCTGCTCCCCTCTGCAATGGAGTCACGCGCTCCTCTCTGGTCTCACCGTGGCTGCATTTTTCCATCGCCACTGACCTCATAGGATAGCATCGTTATCTCTGTGCACCTGCCTCCCTGGCCGGTTTGGGAGTGAAAACTGAGAGAGCGCCTGCTGTCATGCCCAGGGGTCAGAGCGCTCACACTCAGAATGAAAAAGCAAGCAAAGAAGGAGATTCACAGCCTCATCCGCCTCGGAAACAGATTCAGGCTCATTCGCTCGTCCTCTTCCCAGAGAAAAATGCCCATCCAGCCATACTAAACTGGCAGAGAAAAAACAGAGAGGGAAAGCCTCCTTGAGGATTCATATCAGGAACACCTGCTGAAGGGTTTTGGACAGATGTGGGAGAACATCAGGCCAGCAGCAGCAGGGATACAGGTTCTCCTCAGAACGCCAGCACCACTGAAAAGCATTGGGGACCAAATGGCTTTGTAAAGGACACACTATTGTTATTCCTTTTTAGAAAAAAAAATGGATTTGCTGATTAAATAGATTTGAGAAATATTGCATAGTGGTATATTAGAAGCTCTAAAAAGTCCTGCGACAGATGAAAAATATATGTATGTCTTTAACATTTCCAAACTGCGTTTGATCCTAGCCCATCCCTGCCTCGGTCCCTTTTCCCCATCTCATCCTCAGTACCTCCCTTCTAAGTAAACTTTGGGACATGCTGATCCAGTGGAAATGTGCATAAGCTACACAACCAAGCAGACCCTAGTTTGAATATCTGCTCCACCACATTCTAGCAATGAGGGCAACTCATTTAAATTCTCTCTACTGAATTTCTTCACCTCTGCCAAAATATGGACGGTAACGTCAACCTGGTTGGTCATTGTGAAGATGAAAAGAGATGCCTTAAAGTGAACTACGTGGCACGTTTATTAAGTACTTACTTACTACTACTTGCTTTACCTAGTATCAATTTATACTTACCCTACTGCCAAGTCCACTTGGCCTTAAACCCTCTATTGAAGAAGTAAATGCCAGCTGGGTGGTAACTTGCTTTCTAGGACATCAAGCACTGAGGTTTACTGAAATTTTTTACTAAATCCACATATTAGCAAAACCTACTGTAGACACACCATCAAACCCTCCGGTCACACTGCCTGACCACTATTTCCAAATAAGGACTCTGTTTGTGCCTTGGCTATCAGAATACCATGACACAGACATTAAAGCATGATGCCATGGCGCCCGTGAGACACGTGGTGATAAATTAGCCCCCAACTTAGAAGGTCAGGGCCACCAGGGTACTGTTCAGAATGCCCAGCAGACAGAACCTTCATTTTGTTTCTCTTCCTTTGAATAAAAATGTGCCTGATGCTTCACCTACAATGAAAATATTCTACAAGTTGTAAAAAACAAAAGTATTAACACACTTCATAGGTATGCATAACCATGAGATAATTGTGCTTCTCAGTTCGTTGATATCACCCGCCCTCTAAACCGGGGTTATAATGTGCCCCTTGTTATGTGGTAGTTCCCCAAAATATTATTCATGGGAGGTTTATAATAACAAAGCATTACCATAATAAATACTGGTCACAAGAGTCTTCTATGGAAGAGAAGCCTACTAACCTTGCTCTCATTCCCTTTGCTCGATTCAAGATTAGATTTCACTTTTTTTTTTAATCAAAGATTCTAAATCCTAAGAACTCTAAACCTTGAAATCGATATCCCTTTTAGAAAGAAAAATTAGATCAGAACTGTCAGAAGGAGTGATCAAAATGACATGAGGTCAATCAGATGACGTGTGTGTCTAAGAGGTTTTCTTTAGTTCGGCTGTCAGGAAAACACTTGAAGCGTCTTATCTTCCCCAAAAGCCCCAAAGCCAGGGTCCCAGGCCAAGCAAGCCGAAATTGTTTTAAGAAAAAATAAAGGCACAAAAGGCTTCGTAGGAAATTCAAATTCAAAGTGTTACTTAAACTCACAGCTTGGACCTGTCAGCAATGGGAAATCCGGGACGGTGGTAGGAAAATGCAAGAAGAAATTATTTATACTAAAGATTAAATCCCGTTAAAAAGAGCTCCAAAGAGACTGGGGTTGTTTAATTATTCTGCTCTATTAATCTATGAAAAATTCCTTGAAGTCCATGGGTCAGGATTTGGACACTAGAAATGTAATTATTATACATAACTTTGTTGAAGGAGCAATTGTTAGAATGCTTTGATTAAAAAGAGAGTCTCCATTTAAAAAAATCCCTTTATGATGAAGTACAGTATTGGCAACCCAGATCATTTAAAATTCACAGTGTAGGAGAGAAAATTCTGTAGTTAACCAATATGGGAGCTATTGATTACCAAAGTCACATATTCTGAGTGTGAACTGGAGCTCTATTTACCCCAACCATTAGGAAAAAAAAATATTCTGAGAGGGTTTGTATGCACTCTCTTGCTTTGTAAGGAGAAGATCATGACCTTGGCAGAGTGAATTGCTGGTCCTGAGTCTTCACCCCTTCCCTGCTCTGGCTTCACTGTGACATAATGCACTTCCCTGCCTGCACCAGCAAGGTTTCAGAGGACCAGACTCATGATGAGGCATATATTGGATTTACATAAAGACCAGACCTTATGTGATTGTGAGAGCCAAGGAGGCAGTTCATTTGAGGGTGTTGCCCTTGCACCTGGTGCTCGGCCCAAGGGCTGACAAGCAGGAAGGAAAGCTGGGTAGGAGGCAGGCAGGAGCAGTGGCAAACTGGACCCCCCAGGATAACCAGATGTCACCTGAGTGTCTCTGACGTTCACACAGATCCACGGTAGAGCTGGTGCATTTCTCCATGGAGCTGCCCACCCTCCCATGACATAGAGAAACTGAAGAAGGAGATTTGATAGGAGTTCAAGGAGCTGCAGGTTGGCTGCTGCCCCACACCAACTGGTGAGGGAACAGGTCTTCAGCAGTGACCTACAACACTTGACCATGCTGCACTTCCAACTTCCAAAATTTGTGCAGATTCCCTTGCAGTCAACCCAACTCCACATCCATACACAGAAGGCCACTTTAAGAAACACAATTCCAGCTTAGTGAAGCCACAGCATATTTCCTGACTTTGAGGTCAGCCACGTGACTTGCAGAAGCAATAACATACCAATTCTATGCCCAGAACTTAAGAGACCTTAAGTTCTACCTGATCACTGTACTATTTTGCATAGAACTAAAGTGAAAAGAGGAGCAAGCCCATCAAACAGCCCCACCAGCCACAGCTTGAAGCAAAAACCTCGGTCATTCCCAGACTAGGCAAACTGACCCACAGCCAAGCTGCAGGCGTGTGAGGAATGATGGGAAGCAATGAATTCAGACCTAGCTTGACTTTGATGACTAATGATCCCTCTCCCAATTCCTACAATGTACCAGGCATATGGCCGTGAAAGGGAGCAGAATGGAACTCTGTAGCAGGAATTTAGCCCACCCTCCTAATGTCAGTTGGGGTGTGCATGCCTCAACTCAACAACAGTAAGTCCCTGATACAGCCACAATAATATAAAACCTTGAGAAAAATAGCTAAAGAAACATACAAGGCCTGCATGAAGACAAATATAAAATCAAATTGAAGGACGTGAGTAAATGGAAAAGCACACAGTGTTCCTACGTGGGAAGACACAGCATTGACAAGAGGCCAGTTCTCCAAATTAAATTATGAATGTAATGTAAATCTACTTAAAGTCCCAGTGTGATTTTGGGGTGGAGAACGCTTGGTAACATCATGAGAAAAAAGAAATGCTTCTGAATAGCCAAGAAATACCTTTCTGAGGTAAGGAAAGTGCTGTTAGAACCAGATGGCGAAGACCTTTCCTGGGATGCCAGGAATCCTTGCTTTGAAGACCTCCATGTTTTTGTCAAGAAACCCTACACAGGGCGGCGCCTCCTGTGGCTCAAAGGAGTAGGGTGCCAGCCCCATACACTTGAGCTGGTGGGTTCAAACCCAGCCCCAGCCAAAAACTGCAAAAAAAAAAAAAAAAGAAACCCTACCCAAAGAGACTGAATAAAAGCCGATGAGATAAACACACATTCATACATACACATCTTTATTTTGTGTGTACATTTGCTTGAATTTCTCTTTCAGGTACTTCTTTCCATGCTTCAAAAGTCTGGGACTTGAGAGTTGTCCCTGGGCAAGAGAGAACAATGAAAATCAAGACGCGGCTTCCAAGTACACCTCTGGTGGGACAGACGCTGTCAGTACACAGCTGCTGGCTGTGAGTTAGACTTAACACAGCCCGCCGCCCAGCCCAGGGGTGAAAGAGCAATGTCACAAGTTTCAAAGCTCGTGATGAACACAATTGAGGTTAGCTAGGTTTAGTTTCTAAGGGAAAGTCTTCCCTGGCACTCAAAGCTTACTGTTTTTAACCACGAAATCCCTGAGTGTCCAGGAAGTCACATGCCAGCCACTAACACTCAACCGTGAACATCCCTGTGGGCTGGGATGTTCTTTCATCTGCTACGGCCTTCTGAGTCAAAGGCCTTACTGCCATAAGGTATCACAGAGAGCTCGAGCATCAAGTTTACGTGAGTTAACAAACAGCCCCTCTATCCCTTTATGGGCTAGGGCCAAGGGGACCCCAGGGAGCAATTCGGTGAGTATTCTGCCCCCAAGAGGGCTGCAGAAAGGGAGGAGCAGATGGAGTTAGATATGAGGATAGCTAGTGCAGGTTGAATGTGGTGAGACAGTTTGGCCAGGGGAACAGTAAAACAGCCTGGGTAGGAAGCCCTCCTACACAGATCATGGCACTCCGAGCACCCCACTTGCCTCTCCAAGGCTCTACTTCTCATCAGTAGGAGAGTGATAGTGGTGTCTACTGATGGATCGTAATGAGGATTATATTACAATAAACCAATGTCAAGCCCTTAACACTGTACCTGGTATGCAGTAGAGCTCCATATATTTTTCTAAATAAGTGAAAGCAGAAAACAGTGTTATGAGTACTGGACTATAGACACATCCAGCAGGGCCGGGCCATTCATTTTGCCTGAGAAGTTGGGTGATGCTTCTCATGGGAGGTAATGTTTGAGTGAGCACTTCAAGAAGAAAAGAGATTTTAACAGCTGATGACTGGGGGGGTAAGGATTCTCTAGGCTGAATGAGTCCATATGCAAAAGGGGGAGGGAGACGTGTGGAGGGTCCGTGGAGGGAAGGAGAGGGCACTGACTTTCTCCAAAGTGGTTGGGCACAGGTGGCATGTGGTGTGACACAGCGAGGAGTTGTCAGCAGCCACAGAGGGCTGGGAGGTAGGGAGGTCCGCAGTCAGGTGACATCACTTCACAGGGCACCTCTCCCTTGCGACTTCTCAAAATTAGAAAAATGCAACTGCAGGGTGCCTAAGAAGCAGGTGGCCCCAGAACCCCCTTGGCCAGCACACCACTGATCCCACGCTGCGTGTGACATGATCGTCCCACCATAGCCCAGCTTGGCCAGGCCTGGGGACAGACGGTTCCATTAAAAATTTCTATAATCCATTTTCTCAAGGCCCCTTCAGGTATCGTAAGAAAATATTTTTCCACTGGGAGTCTACTAAATGTCAGGTCTAATTTAATCCTAAATATATTTCCATAGTAAAAGTAGTCAAATGAGCAATCCTCTTCACCCACATCCCAGTTCTCTCTCTCTCTCCCTCTGTCCCTCTCTCTTTCTCTCTCTCTCTCAGTGGACAGCGAGATGAGGAGAAGGAGAAGACTCTGTCACTTACTAATTTGTTTTCCATCCCCAGCCCTGGGTTTCATTCTCTCTGACTGGGACAGGACGGATGGGGAAAAGGGACTAACTTACTCTGAAAGCATAAATTACCTTCAATTATCAGACACCAATTACATCCAAGTAAGCACTTCGGCCTCTCCTCCAACACTTTGATTTTGGTTTTCTCAGCTGTTCATTTAAGTTTTAATGGAATAGCAAGAGGTTAGAAAATCAGGAAGAAATTCAGCTTCACTGTAGATCTAAGCCCCTTCTCACTTCCCGAGTTCTTCCCAGTACTTCCTCACTGGGGGGGGGCCTGAAATGATTCTGATTAGCATCAGATGGTGGGAAGAGCCCTGCTTAAGGACAGGAGACCTGGGCTTTGCATCAGCCTATGACTGCAGTCCCACATGCAGCCAAATTCTCACGTGCCCTAAGATGTGGCTTCCACATCTATAGGAGGAGGGGATGGAAAAGAGCCTTACCAAGATCTCTTTCTCCTCGGTGATGATCTCAAGATTCTGGTGAAATTTACCTTTTGCATCAGAATTATATTCTGTTCAATTTAAAATTATTTATTGAAACCTCCTGTGCTGTATGAATTAGCATTTTGCCTCTCAAAGTTTTGTCATGGACCCTGGCTGCTCCCCATCTGTGTTGAGATAAGTAGGAAAGTTGAGAGGAAGCATTTAGAAACTTTAAGGCAATTGGATGCAGCCAAAATATCCAAGCATGTAACCAGTGACCTCCTTTAGCTGAGCTTGCATGATGAGTTGCCTATGGCATGAGCTGTGTCCTACTTGTATACAATAAGACCATATATGTAAAAGGCAGGTAAAAAAGAAACAAATACTCCATGCAGGTGATCAAGGTCAATAGGAACATCAGTGTGACGAAAATAGCACTCTACCTCTGTGGTATTACTGCCAAAAACCTTTAATTTCAGTCTTACCATGAGAAAAACATCAGACAAATTTCAACAATAGGACCTTCTACAAAATACTTGACCAACACTCTTCAAAACTGTCAAGGTCGGCCAGGCACAGAGGCTCACACCTGTAATCCTAGCCCTCTTGAGAGGCTGAAGCAGGAGGATGGCTTGAGTTCAGGAATTCAAGAGCAACTTGAGCAAAAAATATAAAAACTAGGCCAGTGTTGTGGTAGGTACCTATAGCCACTCAGGAATCTAAGTCAGAAAGATCACTTGGGCCCAGGAGTTTGAGGTTGCAGTGAGCTATGATGATGCCCCTGCTCTCTAGTCAAGGGACAAGGGAGACTCTGCTCCCCCCACAAAAACTGTCAAGGTCATCAATGACAAGGCAAGTCTGAGAAACGGTCAGAGAGCTCAGAATACATGACGATGAAAGCAGTGTGGGATCCTGGGATACATACAGGACTTTGGTGAAACCTAATGAAACCTAAATAACTATGGACTTTAGTGATTTTTTTTTAAAAAAAATCTTAATAAAAGAAACAACTGGTCCTTGCCACAGGTAATTTAAAGAAGAATTGCTCTATCTTGCATTAATTTATTTAATTTTCACAAAAGCCCTGGCAGGAGCCACAGAGAGTAAGCAGCCTGATTGTCATTTTATGGGTTTCATGAAAGAGGAAAATAAGTCTAATGTTATTTAATGAGTTATGAAAGTATAAGGCTGGACCCACTTCTCTGGACTTCTCTCTCTCTCTCTCTCTCTCTCTCTTTTCCAACTAGATGGACACTTATCTAAGTTTATGCTCTGTTTCTAATCACAAAAACAAACATGCTTGGTGTAAAACATTTAAAAATATATACAAGAATAAAGAAATAGTCTTTTTGTCATGACAAGGGGGCTCGTTTGTTGTCTATGGCAAATGTATCTCGTTCTGTAAATCTTTCTCTTCCTCAAAAGCTTTGTTTCACACTTGCCTTGGGAAAAAAAATAAACAGATTTTTAAAAAATCATTTATCAGTTCCTAATTCAGAGCCAACTGTTGTTAATCCTTCATATTTCCTTTTTTTAAATTTGTTTGCTGAATGCTTACCACTCCTAAGGGTGAAGAGGAGGAAGTGGGTATTAGAAATTAGAGAGAGAGATCCTGTGCCCAGTGTGGAGAGGGACATTCCACCAGAGATCAGGAAAAGGCCTCTCACCAGAACCTCCTGGAAATGGGAGGAGGAAGAAGAGCAGAAGTTTAAGGGATTGAAGAAGAGAGGGAAGCTTTATCTCAGACCAAAGTAGCCATAATCTATTGACAAATAAGAAGACATCAGCTGAAATGAAGGAACTGCAAACGCTAAGGAGAGAGGGCTAGCTGGGGAAATGCACCAGGTGGGGCGAGAGGGATGGACTCAAGTGCCATGGAATAATCCAGTGTTGGAACAAAGAAGGGATTGAATTCCTCAAAATCAAAATGAAACAAGTTGAAGAATGAATTATAGTTGAAGAATGAATCATCCCAGTGATTCCTGGGATACATAAGACCCAGCATAAAATGACCTCATCTTTTGTTGAGGTCCTCAGCTGAGGCGAAAGGGTAAGAATACAGTCAAGGTTTTGGAAAGGTATAGCAAGTTTTACACATCTGCTGTAGGGATTAAGCCAGAGAATTTGTAAGAAATTAATAAGCATGGTTTCTAGCACAACCGAGGTTAGGGAGGTACCACTTTTTCAGCTGCATCTTGAATAAACTGTGAACTCAGCACTGGTGCACCTTTGAATTTATGACAACAAAAACCTTAAAGGGAGCCCAGTAGTCACCAAGCAGTTCTCCCAACCTGCCATCACCTGTATCATCTGCAAAGAACTGAACTCAGTATTCCCCACACACAACTGTGTGAGTCAACCTGAGTGAGTCTGGCTGCTGCCACTAGCTAGAGAAGAGATACCCCTAAACTTGTATGGGGTGATATTCCAGCAACAGAACTAAGGTCAGGAAGGAAAGCAGGACCCATTACAAAAGAGAAAAACAAAGCCACAGCCAAGAACTGAAGGCAAAACTTAAAAGGCCAGAATGGCGCAGGGCGAGAGGGGGTGTGGCAGCATCCTCGGGAGTGAGGGGGGAATCTTCTGACACGTGTGGTACAAGCTGCTGATTGTCAGACTGAAGTACCCTCTCCCCTCCCTCCTTAGAAATGAGCCCCAGTTCTGTTGGGGACAACAACAGGTCCAGCTAAAAAGACAATATTGCCAAGCCTCCTTTGCATATGGAAGAGCATGTAACATAGCTTTAGTGAAATTATGTGAGCTGAGGTCATTGAATGAAGTTTCCAGAAAAGCTCCTGAAACTTTGGGGATGGAGGCGCACAGGCTCAGCTGTTTCACTCTTCAAGTGCCTAGAACATGGAGAAGATGACACAGAAGTGGAAATGACCATTGGTCTACAGCAGTGGTTCTCAACCTTCCTAATGCCTCGACCCTTTAATACAGTTCATGTTGTGGTGACCCCCAGCCAAAAAATTATTTTCATTAAAGGGTTGCGGCATTAGGAAGGTTGAGAACCACTGGTCTATGGTGAAGAAGCCAAGAGAATGCCAAGAGCCCGGATCCCAACATCCTTAAGCGCAACTCCATGATCACAGGGCTGAGCTGAGAAAAACAGAACTAGTTGTTTGTTTAAAGCTCGAATGTGGGAGGCTTTGTTTCTCCCAGCTGACTCTACCCCCTAATTCTTAACGTAGGCGCATCTTACTTCAGTCACTAATTTAGAATGAGTGTGTCAGATATTTGCTTGCACTTGAGCAGTGATTTTAAACCAGTGATTTTCGCTGATGTGCCATGAGAGAATCTTCAGTATGCCATGAAAATTTTTAAAGATCATTAGTTAATTATTTTCAAAGAGCACAGTAAGTATATTCTTTTTTTTTTACTTTTATTTTCGATCAACATAATTTGTGTGTGCCTCAGAAGTTAACTAGAGGTTCAAGTGTGCCATGAGATAAAAATGATTGAAAAATACTCTACTAGAGTTTCATGTAGCAACTGTCCCTTGAAAAAAGGAGGCTATCATTCTTTGGGATGCTTGGCCATCCTTTTGTAGAACTGATAGCTTGTTTCAGGGTGTCTGTCTATGCTGTAAAGCCAGCTGACCCACATGCACAACGTAAGATAAGCATGAGGCAATCCAACTGGTTTTATTAGTTTTCCTTGGATTTTGATCTATAAAGGTTTCTTGCTGAGTTGATTTCACCCCCGATAACTTCCTTTATACTCTACTTCCTAATCGAAAAAGGCCCACATCAGGAGTAGGGAAACAGAGACCAAACCTTTCCCAGCCCTCCCCTGGGACTCCTTAGCTTTTTACTACACTGCTGGGCTGGTTTAGCAAAAGCAATTGGATGTCCAGAATTTCCTGGCAGCCTTCCACAACTTTGTCTGCCTCATCAGAAACTCCAATCAGTGAGTCTGTGGTAAATGCAGTCTGATCTCACTGGGGGTGCTGCTACACTTTGTTCTTTTTCTGATGTGTTCTGTGTTCACAATGGTGTTGTTCTTTTTCAGGCCTGAAAGCTGACATGACTTTAGGAAGGTGAACTGCGCTTCTCTAAATTCTAGCCCATACACCTCAGGTGAAACTCTTCAAGTCATCAACCTGAAGGTAAATCTCCTTGGAGGAGGGCTTTTTGTATTGGATTCTAAGAGCTACCATTCCCAAAGCCTACCTTTAAAAATTGTTGATAGTTGCAGTGTATCTGCTCCAAACTACACCAAATGAGAAAGGCCAATACATAAAACCCCCTAAAGAAGTGTTGTTCTGATTAAAGTGGGGGGACATCAGGGTGGGGAAGATAAAGGAGAGACAATTGAGAGCCCGTCCAGGTAACTGTAGGTTCTTCCCCAGAAGAATTCAATAGAGAATTTCTGAGGAACCCTAGGATTCCAAGGGACACAGTTTGAAAACCACTTTGACAGTGGGCCTAGATGGCAAAATTTTTTACAATCATCTTAAGATAGATAAGCAAGCTAAAGACAGATTGAATCCAAGATACTGGGGACTCTTGCTGAAAAAGAATCTATTTCAAAACCTTCCGTCCATTTCCAAATGATATTGATCATTTTAAGCTTCTTGCATTTTGTTTGTATTTGTTTTCTTTCTTTCCCACCCCCACCAAGCTTTATTTAGGTATAATTGACAAATAAAAATTATATGTATTTACAATGTAGGGCATATATTTTGATACATGTATTCATTGTGCAAGGATTACCACAAACAAGGCA
The DNA here is from genome assembly GCA_963574655.1 of Perodicticus potto. Classification (NCBI taxonomy): domain Eukaryota; kingdom Metazoa; phylum Chordata; class Mammalia; order Primates; family Lorisidae; genus Perodicticus; species Perodicticus potto. The sequence goes on from CAUYRH010139599.1 coordinate 38,143, forward strand.
AGTAACATATCTACCACCTCATTCAGTTATGCGGGTGTTTATGTAAGATCTTCCATAGCAAATTTCAAGTGTATAATACAGTATTATTTACTATAGTCATCATGCTGAACATTTAGATTTCTAGAACTTAACAGAAACATCCTACCCTTTGACCAACCTCTGTCCATTTCCCCTAGCCCCGATAACCACCGTTCTACCCTCTGTTTCTGTGAGTCTGACTTACTAGATGCCCAGATAAGTGAAATAGGGTATTATTTGTCTTTCTTTGTGTGGCTTATTTCACTTAGCATAACGTCCTTCAGATCCATACATGTTGTTGTAAATGACAGGATTCCCTTCTTTTTGTGGGTTAAATAGTGGTCCACTGTGTATACATTACACATTTTCTTTATCCATTCATCTGTTGATGGACACTTACATTGATATCAAATCTTGGCCATTGTGAGTAATGCTGTGGTCAACATGGGAGTGCAGATGTCTTTTTGATATCTCTCTCATTTCCTTTGAGTATTTACTCCACAGAAGTATTGCTAGATCATCTGGCAGTTCTCTTTTTTTAAATTTTTGAGGACATCCATACTATTGTCCACAATGCCTGTACCAATTTACACTCCCACCAACTGTGTGCAAGGGTTCCCTTTCCTCCACATCCTTCCCAATGCTTGCTAGCTTTCATTGTTTGGGTTTGTTTTCAATGGGCTTGAAAGCTTATAGATTTGCCAAACATAAATGGAATTGGATCATTACCATGGCACTCTAAAATTTTCTAAGTTACAATGTATGCACCTGCCATATACACAAATAAACAGATTACATGACCAACACACAGTGATTCAGAATTAGGGACTGGATTCAAGGATACATTCTCTGTGGTGTGGTGCGGAGGCATAAATGCTTCTGATGACAGAATGTGCCCTGACAGGTTCTAACGTTCTGTTTGCTTTTCTCCAGTTTCTGTATATGGTCTCCAAATGAACAGTCTTCTTAGCTCTCGTTTATGCCTAACTCTCCTCAGGATACTATAAACATTCACAAGTAGAAACACCTAAAAAGATGGAAAGCCTAGATCCTACAGAAACTCAGTTTTACCAGCAAAATGGAAAGAATAATTCCATGTATTTTCTAGAGTAGCCCAGGGACCAAGTAAAATAGGTCAAGTAGAAATAAGGTCAAGAAAAAGCACAGTGCTCAACACAGGTTGGAAATTTGATTTCAAATGTTATTTCCCTCTGTTCTTCTACTTGTCTTCCAGGGCAACATGCGACAATATGGGTGACAGTGCTCGGAATGGTTTAGAAAACTGGAAGCAGGCATGCACAGGCTCAAGGTCACTGGTAAAGCTCCACACTGGGACACCAGGAAGCCTCTGAGCTCAGCCTACTTGGCCTCTTTGGCTGAATGTGCACCGGCACTCACTTGTTCTTTCTTTGGTTGGTTTGTCTTCTGTCAATTGTCAGGCCTCACTAAGGGACCTGCCACAACCGCCACGAAGGGTCTGTGTCCCCACTCTAACAATACAGGCTTCCATTTCAGTAGCGTCAGTCTGGAAAAGCTGACTCTACAAAAAGGGTATCCTTTGATGAAGAGCAGAGTTGCATGTTAGTGTGAAGAAAATGCTTCTCATTTCCTGCTCTGATCCTGGACCCCAGGTGGTATCACAAAGTGGGAAACCAGCTCCACTCGGGTCTCATGGTGGCCCTCCTGAAATTCCTGTGCAAAGATGAATTCAAATTACTCCACTTACTAGAAGCTCTAACGTGTGTGGGCGTATAATTCCGAATATAAACACACTCCTACGTGAGCACACCAAGATCTCAGTAGCATTGGGTAGAAGAAACCTCCCCACTGCTGTCTGTCCTCGACTTCCATCTCACCTGCCAGTGCTTCCAGGAAAGTTCCCCATCAGTCTCTTTCCAAAATCCAGAAGCAGGAAGTAGCAATAGGAATAGAACTAATATATTTTGATTTCCTCCTTTAAGCCAGGCTCGGTTCTAGACACTTTACCCTACTTGAATCCATGCAATAGCCCTTAAAGTCCAGTGTCATTATTGCCATTTTAAGGTGAAGATACTGAGGTCAAATACTGCAAATTTCACTCTTCAGACTCTCGGAGAGTGGAACTGGTTCTGCTCACTTTTGTGCCCAGGTGACAGTTCCTCACAAGTGGATTCGGTCAGGAAGGTTCTGCTCAGTGTAGGCACAAAGATGATACCTAAGGTTAGGAACTCAGGTCACATTTAAGGAAGGAGTGAATGATCCAAGGCTGAAGCGGGGGAGAAGGGCACCGTCTGGCCTTCCTCAGTGATAGGTTGTGCAGCTGCAAAGAGAAATGGGCTTCAGAGCAGGAAAGAAAGACTCAGGCCTGAATTCTCACTCTGCCATTTCCAAGTCATGTCACTTTTGACATCTTCTATCATCTCCTTGAGCCTCCATTTTCCATCTGAAACAAGTGGATATTACAGTGTTTATCTGAGACAGTTAAGAGTATTAAACAAGAGAACCACATGAAACTTTTGAATCCCGATCCTGGCACGCAGTGGAGGTACCATAAATGTTTGCTTCTTTCTCTGCTTCCCTCCCCCCGATCCCCCAGCTCCAAAGCGTTCACAGTCTCTCTATCAGGTGACAGAGTTTGTGTTAAGTGTTACCATAACCTCCAATGTTCACAATCTCAATGTCTTTATGAAATATAACAGTATCTAGAAATGGTGTTTTATACAAAAAAATTCAGAATAATGAAACGAGACTCTGATAAAGTGGAATTACTGTCTTCACATTAGTTCCCCTTGTAATTGAAACCATTTTCGAGTTTTATTTAGTACAAAATTAATTTCACATTTTCATCAAGGAGCTCATGTGGATCCCGGGGTGATTCAGATTTTCCGATACAGAAATTTATAGCATTTGTGACTGTTATTTTTTGAGACAAAAGAGTTTATGACAGAGGAGCACCATTTCAGTCCTGTCATATGAACAAAGTAAAAATCCTTCTGCTCAGCACCTCCCAATTCAAGCCTAACTTTAACATTTTGTAGAAGAGCTGATTTTTTAAAATCTGCATGAGCTACTCAGCCCAAACTTTGTAGCCCAAATAAAACACACAACTCAATTTAGGAATCAAGGGGTTTCCTCTTGAACTGAGCTCAGAAATGACAGTGGGTTCGCTTGTGGGGGAGAAATGCAGACTGAATCAGCTTGTGCAGGTAAGACTCTGGTCTTGGAAACTGAGCGAGTTGGCAGCCCCAGCGTCACCACTGGCACAGGCTACAGGGTAATCTCAGGAGTCGTGAAAGCCAGTACCACACGGGTCCAAATGAGGACCCCTCCAGCCTGTTCTCTATCCAGGCACAAGGACACAGAGAAGGTGCTTCAGGACACGTAACCTAAGCATTTTAGGGAGCAGCCACTGTATTCAGTCTCCAGAATAACACCTGGGGTCAGAAAAGCCAGCCAAACTAGGGCAGGAGAGAAGGTGGTGGCCGGGAGGAAGTGGGTGCTCCCAGGAACACACCTGTTCCCCTCCAGACCTGACCTGAGATTCTTCACTTGCCTGGCCTGGTGCTGAAATCCTCTTCCCCGGCCCTTTCGTGGGCCTCAGGGACACCCCTGAGCCATCTCAATGATGCAATCGGTCCCCTGTTTCCTGGTGCTTGGGAGAACTGACATCTGTTCCATGGCTCAATTCTCTTAGTTCATAATCCCCCTTTTTTCCCTCCTTAAAAAGAGGGGAAAAAGTCATGAAACATAAACTTGGCCAGTTTAGCCATTTTAAGGTATACAACTCAGGGCTTTTAGTACATTCACGATGTTGTACAAACATCGCCATATTTAATTCCAAAACATTTTCATCCCTCTGAAAAGGAACCCTGTTCCCATTAAGCGGTCCTTCCACATTCCCTGTTGCTCCCACCTCCTGAAGCCACTAATCTACTTCTGCCCATACAGATGTGCCAGTCCTGGACAAGTAGGTTCCCTTAAGGAATATTTTTGCCTTTGGCCAATGAGAATGGTGGCCAAAAGATGACCCAAGTCATTTTAAGAGATCAACGTGTCTTCAGCAAAATAGTACATTGCACTCAGAGAACAGTTCATGTATTTTTGTATAGATATCTCATTCCTCAGCATCTACCTGTTACCCTGCAATAAGCACAAGCTCTTGACTAACCAGAACTACATGGGTCTAACTACGTACATTGTAGGTATGTATATGTTACCGTTAATATGTGTTCTGTATTTACGGTCCCACAGAAGGACAGTGCTCTCTGGAAACAGACTGCCTTAATTACTCTTGTATTCCCCAGCCTCAAGCACAAGGCCAGATGTTTGTTGAATGGTTAGATTTATTGAGTATCCACTAGGCACCACGTTTTGTGTAGGGGACTCTACACACATAATTATTATATTTTCATTCTCTCAACAACCCTGTGACATGGCTGGTATTCTCCTCACTTAGAAGATAAAGAAACAGGCTAATGGAAGCTAACTAACATCTCAAAGCTCCACAAGTAGAAAATGGTAGAGCTGAGATTTGAACACAGATCTGACTTCAAAGTCCGTGTTTCTTCTACTGAATCATAAAGCCCATGAGAAGTATTTAAGGATCCAGCTGACATTGGATGGCCTTTTCAAACTGCCAACCTCAAGTTTCCCTGGGAATTTCTCATTTCTATGCCAAATCTTGGAGCTGTTAGTTTTGGAGCATTGCACAACACACTGATGGAAAATGTCACCTGACTTCTTTATCTCTTAAACAAACACTAAGACTAGCTATTTGGCCAAACTCATGCTATTGTTCCCTCATCTATCACACTACAGTATTGCTTATCAATGGAAACGCATGTTCCCCAAATGTCACAGCAGGACTTTAAAAGCTAAGTAGACCCGTAAATCATTCTTCTAAAAGCAACAAAACTGACCTCTCTCTTAACACTAAGATATTTAATCTGTAAATTATTTAGCTAGCAACATTTCTTTTTCCCAAAGCTTAGATAGTAAAGCAGCCATTTTCATTTCCTTCTGTATTTCTCCAAGTGCTTAGGAAGTAGCATTCTTTAGAACAGAAGCCACTTTTATATTTTTGATAAACGAGTTAAGAGAATAGGTTTCCTTGGCCCACTGAATATACTGTTCTCTCTCCCTCAAGAGGCCCAAACAACAAAGGAAAATTGTTAGAATATGTGTCATTTCTAGTTTTTAGGCTCTTAGTGACAAAGTTGTGCCTCTGTAGTTTAGCATTTTGAAAAAGACCAGAGGCAGCCATGCAGCTGTCTGCAAAGATTTAACTAAAGATTATGCCCCCCAGGAGCTCCCTGGCTCATCCTGATTCGTGTTGCCCAATCCCACTGTCAACACTGGCTTAGGACACTCATACCACATTACTAACTTTGGGGTTAGGTACGTCCTTAAGTTTTTGTGAGATGTTCCAAAACCTTGCTGTAGAAATAAATGCCGTGTCCTACCATATCTAGATGGCAAGCATTTCAAGGGCAGGGACAATGTCTTCTAATTCTTTTGTGCCTATGAATGTTTCCATTCCTCCATCTTTTCTTTTCTTTTTTTTTCCTGAGACAGAGTCTCACTATGTCACCCTCGGTAGAGTGCCACGGTGTCAGAGCTCACAGCAACCTCAAACTCTTGGGCTTAAGTGATTCTCTTGCCTCAGCCTCCCATGTAGCTGGGACTACAGGCGCCTGCCACAATGCCCAGCTATTTTTTTTGTTGCAGTTGTCATTGTTCTTTAGCTAGCCCAGGCTGGGTTTGAACGTGCCAGCCTCGGTGTATGTGGCTGGCTCCATAACCACTGTGCTATAGGTGCCAAGCCTCCTCTGTCTTTTCAAAGCAACCTTAAGACTCTGAATACTGTTCCTAGGGAAACAAAACTGAGAGATATACATGCAATTTTTACTAAAAGTGAACAACTGCTGATTCCACAGGCATAGAAAAAAGAAAAAGATAGCAGAATATTGAGAATGGTTGGCTTAACTACAGTGATGCAGTTTTCTATTTCTTTTACTGATTTTTCTATATTTTAATAAAAATATGTATTTATTTTACATCAAGGAAAAGCTATTTTAAGCAAAATCTAATCACTAAATTGAATTACCAAAGTCATATTTACAGAACAAAGAGACAGATAGCAATACAGTAAACAAGTCCTCAGATAGGACTTCGAAGTTTGAATCTGAGTTGAGACTTTGCCCCTTACTGTGATCTTTTCAAGGCTTGGTGTCCTTATCTGTAAACCAAAGACAAAAATATCTCCATCACACCAGGTGCAGTGGCTCACGCCTGTAATACTAACCCTTTGGGAGGCTAATTTGGGAGGATTACTTTGGGCCAGGACTTTGAGGCCAGCCTGAGCAACATGGTGAGCCTTTGTCTCTACAAAATAGAAAAGAAAATTGGCCTGGTATAGTGGCACACACCTGCAGTCCCAGCTACTCAGGAGGCTGAGGCAGAACCATCAGTTGAACGCAGGAGTTTGAGGTTGCAGAGAGCTATAACGACACCACTATACTTTAGCCCAGGCAATAGAATAAGATCCTGTCTTGGAAAAAAATTTTTTAAAAAAAACCTTGATCTTGATATATAAAAATTAAAAGAAGAAAGAAAAGAAAGCATTTCCTTCATAGAATTGTTCTGAGAATTTTATGAGATAATGTCACTGGAAATGCTTTACAGGCATTAAGTAATGAAAGGTATTATTACTGACGTTATAAATTGGATCTGATTTCAAATGGCAAGCGCTGGAATTCAGGCCAATTGCAGACACCACTAAGCATATTATAGGATTAGGAGGGCCAAGGCCAATTACCCACAAAAGTACTTTAAATGTTTGGTTCTTCCCACTCCATGGATGCCACAATTTGCTCAAGATGAGTGAATACTAAAGAAGTCTTGCCAATTAAAGTGCCCTTCCTACTTGCAATTAAAACCCAGGCATTGAGGACCACAGAAAGAGTGGGTCGAAAAATCCCTCAGGCTCATGTTTCTTTCATCTTCTTTTGGGTGAAGATGAAATCACAAAAATCTATTTTGATTTTATTTTCCTAAGTCAGGGAAATATAGGGAGCGAGGTGATTTATTTTTATTTTCCTACTCATAAAAAGGAAAAGAGCAGTGGAGCTCTGTGGATATCTAAGAAGGGAAGAAGGGGTGGTAAACTTTGGTTTAAACAAAAACAAATTGCATCTCTACTCTGATCAAGACTGCACTTCCCAAAATCGTGTATAATCCGTTTTCTAAAATTCCCTCAATAGTTTTGGCTCTTACTGTGCCTCCAACAGAGGCCGAGAATAATATTCTCTTCACAGACAAACCCCTTACAGCACAGACTGATGCATTATTTCCCCTTGTTCTAAAGTTCTCTCACTGAGCAAAAGAAGTAGTGCTTTTTCAAAATGACTTGATGCAGGCTAGCTAAAGTGAAAACGGGCTCAGTAAATCACAAGGCCCAAAGTCTTTCTCTCTCTCGTTAAATGGAAAGATAACAGCTGCCAGGGTCAGATTACCCTGGGTTGAAATCCTGGCTCCTTCACTTCCAAGGTTTATGGGCTTGGGTAAGTCAGTTGGCTTCCTGAAGCCCTAAATTCTTAACACACGTAAGAATACTTCACTCGCAAGACTGTTACAAGGATTAAATGAGATGATTGTTACTGTGCACTAACCGATTACACCACTGGAGCACTGTAAATGAGATGATTGTAAGGCATCAAGCACAATGCCCTGGCACATAATCAGGCTCAATAAATACGAGTTTCTATAGCCCCCCTCTTGGCCTATTTAGTACTCGTCTGAGCACAGCATATGTCTTGATTGTACATTCATCACAAATTCCTGGACCTCTGGCACATCAGATGTTCCAAGCATTCAGAGGTAATAAATTGGAGGGAACCCCAGGGCTGTGGGAAGCCTGGCTTCCCAGCCCCTTAAGCAGACCACCTACTGGGGCCTGAAGCAGCCACCCTGTGAGGAGAGCAGCTGCCAGACAAAGGGACAGGGGACAGCCCTCCATCTGCACCTCCCTCTTGCCTCCAACATAGAGGGCAGCAATGGTCCCCAGGAGACGCCTGGGAGAGGTTTCAGGGTTTCAGATGACAGATCAGCCCGTGCTCTCTGACCCAGATTAGACCAGACCCGAACCAGTCCACCCGTTCATGTCACCAGCAAGTGATTTTAATTCACCCCCAGGAGACCGTAAGGAACTCTTGGAACAGTAATGCATGTGATCTGGCTGAGCTGTGCAGCGAGCCTTCGTGAGGCTGTAGCTTTCACATGTTCCACTAATATTTCACTGGCCTGTCAGCCTCGGCCTGTCCATGGGAGCCAGGCTGCAGATTCAGCACTCTTTGTGTCCCCAGACAGATGGGGGCGGGAGTGATGAGGAGGAGGCGGGAGAGGATTTGAAAGGGAAAAAGAAGGAAAAGCACACCTAGGACCCACTGAGAGGTCCTCAGAGTGTGGTCCCTGGGCCAGTGTCACTGGCTTCACCTGGGAGCTTGTAAGAAATGCAGATCTGTGGGACCTAGCGGGCCCCAAGGAGTCAGAAACTCTGTCATGGAGCCTAGCACCCTGCATTTTCACAAGCCCCCATGCAAATCTGATGCCTGTTACCATTTGAAGGACTTAGATGTAGGTCAACAATGTTTAGGTAGAGTAAAAGTCTAAGTTTGTTGAGAAAAGGAAGGACCCAGGGAAGGATAGTCAGATAAAGAGAAAACCTCCGGGGTTAGGCCAGGAGGGCTTAGTGTTAGTTCCAACTCCAGGGATCTTGGGGAAGTCCCTTCCCTTTTCTGCTCCTCAGTTTCCCTATGTGAGAAATGGGAGTAATCTGACTTCTCCTGCAGAGTTAGGGGATGAGATACACTCTCTGAAGATGATCTAGCATTTGTAAGCCTGTTCTTTTCTCTTCTATGCCACACAGCTTCCTTGGTATACCGTCAGGGCAGAGTGCTCAACCTATGACACCCCAAAAATGTTTCCGGACATTGCCAACTGTCCCCACAGGGCCAAATTGCCACTGGTGTTCAGTTCGACCTAACATTCACATACCAGTTTGTCCATCAACTAGATTTCTGATCCCAGGCACATCTAGTGGCCTGTCTGGACTTTGGTTTCCTTATCTGCAGAGTGGTGACCGTAACATCTGCTCCCCAGGGATGGGGTAAGATTGAAGAGTTACCAGGTAGATGGTAACTCTCAGTGCAGCTGCAGCCCACAGTGAACATCTGATCTTTCTGTGCTTTTGATTTGGCTGCCATGAGGCAGAGGAGAGCTGAGATAAACTTTCCATGGCCGGTCTTAAAATACAAGGTGGGAGACAGGTGGAGCCATGAAATAAAAGGAAGGCAAGCTGAGGTCAGAGACAAGGGCTGAAACCACGCCGATATTGCAGTATCATTATGCCATTTACATGAGCATGGGACACAGAGAAGAAGGGAGAAGTTAAGAGCTAGGACTTCTTACAGATCTAGTTCAAATCCTAGCTCTGTGTAGATTGCTTCTGTGAGCTTGACCAAGTTACTCAGGCTTTCTGAGCCTTAATTGCCCTAATAGTAAGAGGGAAGACAAATAATAGCTACCCCTTAGGGTCTTAGTGAAAAATTATGTGAAATCATGTGTTTGTGCCAGCACAGGGCACAAAAATTACTATGACACTGCTGTGCTAAGGTGTTTGTACTGTCGTTTTTGGCTGGCTTAAGGCAAGCTGGGTGATAAAACTGGAGATCGTCCTCTCAACAATGATCATAAAATAGTCCATTTCAGGACAATGAAAAACTGGTTCAGCATTTCTCTCTTCATCACTCAGACCTTTAAAGGCCATTGTGGGACCCTCCAAACAGAGAGGACCCCTATATCTTTTACCAAGCCCTAAAAGATTAACCACAATATGGCTTTAAAGGAATACTTTTATTAGTACCCCTAAAGGTATTGTGTGTGTTTGTGTAGATGGGGGCAGGGGGATAATTGGCTAGAATATCTCATCTCTAGGATAGAAAGGAAGACCCTCTCTCCATATTATCACTTACTGACCACTTACAACAACATGGTTTGGTGGGACACCTACACTAATCACTTACCCACACAACTTCCCTTTGAGATACATATCTCAATCTTTAATCTTCATTTTCCATAGGAAGATGCTAAGGCTCAGGACTAACAGAACACCTTAGGCAGATCGAATTGATCTAATTCAGTTCTGAGGCAGATTTTACAACTAATCTTTGTCATCTATTTCACCAATATTTTCCATAGTCCAGAGAATTATCTTCCTCTTCATTAAGCTCCAAGTTGCTTTGAGACCTGATTTACGGAGGTGAGAGGAACTGGACTGAAGCCAGGGCCGTGGGATGGATTTATCATCTTCTTCAAACATCTTTTAAGTCCAGGCCAGGCACAGCCCTGGGGAAGGAAAGTCACAGAGCTGGACATGTGTTCTATTTTCTATCCCAGGATGGGTCCCCGATCCTAGATTATGCCAGAAAGGCAGCTGGCTGACATATCGCTACATTCCAACCACATCCAGTACCATTCTGGGGAGTGGAGGATTTCCCCTCCTTTTTGAAGGTTGCCAAATTTCACTGATGCACACACTGTTCGTTTTCTGATCGTGAATACGATACCTCTGAAATGTGTCCGTTTACTTAGAGTTTGCATTGACCAAGCCATTAACCTCTGGACTAGTTGGTGGAACTTCGGATGTAGTTGTCCTCTGCTCTCCTGAATTCTCTAAAATCTAGAAGCAGTTTGGGGCACATCATTAGGAAGATGTTTACTCAAAGATAAAGTTTAAAGGGGGAAATGTGATAAGGTGACTGCCGAGATTGGTTTATAAAGTGAAGACTGGCTGGGAAACTTTCACTTCTTCTAAGCTTCGTCCAATAGGAAAATTCTTCCCTGAGTCACTGGAAGAAAGCAAACAATAGCATGCTTTGTAGTTGGTCACGAATTTCATTTTCTAAGGCACTCTGTGCCATTGGCCCTTGAGTTACAGTGCTCACCAGGCAGTGGGAAATGAAGTAGGGAATTGAAAGACGCAGCCTATATTAATTCCTAATCTAGTAAAACGCTGGTTCGTGCTGGAACTAAACATGTCTCCAAGGTTTTGAGCAACATTTGGTCTTACCATCTCTCCCTCTCTCAGACACATCTGGACTTCTGGGCTCCGGGCTAACTGGAAATGAAACAAAAACTAAACTCTTACAGCCGGAAAACCTGTTTCTTTTTAATTGATGGTCTTAAAAACTGTATCTGGGAGGAAGTGTGGTCTAATTGCTGAAACTGTGAGAGATCCCTAATGTCATGAGTGCTAGTCTCTTTTACCACCACCAGCCAATCATACACCACCCTTGGTGATTCAACTTAAACTAAGAGTGGCCTAGTTTTTCCAGTGAGTGCTAAGAGCCTAGAATTAAAGATGCTATTCATGTGCAAATAAGCATCTGCAACGCAGAATTTAATCCTGAGCAAGGAGCTTGAATTTATAATTAAATTCGGCTAAAAAAGAGAACCATTAGGAATTGGTTTCAGGGAAGCAGCACTACATTTTGGTCTTTACCAAATTTCTACCCAGGCATCCAGAATGAATGATTTAGTTCTCAAAATGGGCTGAAAAACACTATCACCACCACCCCCAAAAGTTTTTTAAGGTAATAATGAGTACTGGTGAACAATGTCCTTTACTTCAAAAAGTCCAATAGAATCGGTATGTTGATAAGACTATACAGGCATACTATCTAAACACAAAATTTCTTTATTTTTATCTAGAACGACACATAACTCATCTGATAACACATATCCTGAGCAGAAGCTCTGATAGGCAGCCTTCGATTAATAAAAATCCAAAGAATAAATTTTTATTACTAATTCCAGATTGTTGGCTACACTAAACATTTAAAATACAGGGTCTATGAGGAAAAATAATAATAATAAAGACGGTACTTGGTGGGAGACATTTGTTTGTTGAACCACTGGATGACAAGTTTGTTTTGAGGAGGGCTGGAAAAGTGTGAGAAAGAACTAGAGTAAAAGGAGAAAATGGAGTACAAAATTTCAGTTAGAAGGGAAGAATCGGTTCAGAGAGCTACTGCATGATATTGTGACTGTGATTAATTAACAATGCTCTGAATTTTTGAAAATTGCTAAGAGAATTGATTTTCTACATTGTCATCACACAAAAAATGAAAACTATGTGAGGTAATGCTTATGTTCATTACCTCAATGTAGCCATTCCACAAAGCATACATACTTCAAAAGAATATGTACATGATAAATATAGACAACACTTATTTGTCAATTTAAAAAGTAAGTTAAAAAAGAAAAGTAGCAAGTAAAATGGAAAAAAAAAAAAAAGAAGAAGATAGAGTAGCCAGCAAGCAATCCACAAAGCTTTTTTTTTTATAAAGGAGTAATAGATTATAGCGCCACCTAGTGGTTGGAGGAGTTTTTGGTTTGCTCATTTATTTAGGCTTCATTTACTTAACCGTTTTTCCAACAAAGATGAAAAATAATTGTTCTCTAAATAAGAAGCCTTAAGGGCAAGGTGTCCTAGGTATTGCTAGGATGCCTTTCAAGTGTGTTTTTCTTCCAAGAATATAATGCCCTAAATACTGATGGACCACACTTAGAGGGGCAGTTAGGAGACATGTTCCTAGGGGAAATTTCTTCTCAAGAGGATATGTATAAGACATCGCTACCAACTTATGACCAGCAGGTTACTTGCGGGTATATGTTACTACTCGACACAGGACAATTCTGACTGTGCTTGCTAGTAACTGTGGAGGGCCCCGCCAAAGCTCAGCCAGGGTGCGGCCAGCCTCCCAGGCAACACATGTGGCCAGGCATTCATCAACTAGAGGATCTCACCCAATGATAATCTTTCTCAACACAGCATTCTAGGCAGTACTACTAACCCACTGAATTTGGCATAAATCCTATTTGCCTACCCAGCCTTAAGACAGAGGTGTCACATAGATTTGAGAGCTCACTTTTGGGAGGCGGCAAGGCAGAGACCCGAGGTCTCCTTACCTTGGCTTCAGATCTCTGCTCTGTCACTCGACCAGCTGTGTGTGTTTGAGCCGGCTACCTTGCCTTTCTGAAGCTCAGTTTTCTTCTGTCTCAAATAAGGATTGTATCATCCAGCAGGATTACTCTGAGGATTAAGTGAGACAACATTTCCAAGGCAGGCAGCACACTTTCTGTTTAACAATTGTGAATTTCCCCTCTGGCCAGTATTAATCATAAAAGGGGTTGTGCATCTTAACCTAAAACTCCAAATTCTCTGCATTTGGAGAATCTCTGAGCTTCTCCAAATCTCCCCAATTTGGGCTCTGCAGCTCTTTTGTGTACAGTAGTCCCCCCCCTTCTCCACGGGAAACCCCTTCTGAGACCCCCGGGGGATGCCTGAAACTTTAGATGGTGCTGAGCACGGAGTCCCACGCATACTGTCTTTTTCTCTACACATACATGCCTATGATAAGATTTAATTCACAAGGTAGGCACAGAGAGAGATTAGCAACAGTACGTAACAATTATAACAATATGCTGTGATAAAAGTTATGTGATAATGGTCTCTCTCTCAAAATATCTTCTTGTACTGTACTCATCTATTTTTGTACCACAATTGACTGTGCATAACAGGAACTGTGGGAAGTAAAACCATGGATAGCAGGAGACTTAATTCCATAGATAAGTAAAGCTTGAGGGAAGGAATAGACCTACTCTATTTTGAATTTTAGAGCAAATTAAAGAATAAAATGCTACAAACTGAGAATTGCCACTCAGTTGACCCCACACAACCAGCAAATGGTAACAATCCCACTTTGCCTAACACAGAGTTACACCTTTGAAACCACGAGCAGAGGCCACCAAAGCAAAGTGGAGAAGCGTGATCAGAAGGCAGAGCTGAGCAGATTGACCACCGCCCAGGCCATTTCTGGCCAAAACCTTCATTTCAGGTCCTGTGACAATGGAATCATTTGCTCAGCAACCCAGCTTTACCCTGCAATCTTTCTCTGCTTCCTTCCACTGGAATAAATAGAGCTTGTCCCCGCGCCCTCTGTGACCCGATCCCCAGTGCAGATACCAGCTCTGGTTGCATCCATGAGTGCAGAAGGGAAAACTAAAGAATCAGCAAAGAGAGATGACTACCTTGATCTATTCCAAACAGCAATCCTGCTGTTTCTGATGGGCAGACAGGAGCTGTGAATGTAATTGTGACCAACGCTGAGATTAAACCCATGAATGATTTGGCTCAAGCTTTTAAGAGTGATCAAAACTGTGGAGCATAGCCGTGTTTACAGGTTTATAGATCTGCCTGGGGCATCCGACGCCCTTGACTGTGATTTATTATTACAGGACAGAGATTATCTCAGACTGGGCTGGAAATGGATCTTGGCTGAGTTATTTAACTCACCGGATGCAATGTGTGAGAGTTGATGGCCTTGTTTCTCAATTTGTCAGTTGTAAAGGGAGTCCCCAAGGCTCAATTTCAGACCCAGTATTGTTTACATAGCCCAGCAATAATACATCACATGTGGCAAAATATTACAAATTCATTTTTATGCTGATGATATGGCTCATACATAATAGCAGCTAATGTGCTTCTCTTTTTATTTGAAATTGCAGCTAAGTTTCTAAAGGCACAAAGGGCCTTTTGTGTTTTGAACCATAAAGAAGAGAAAGTATATGACAGTTTTTAAAAGGACAAATGAAGGGTTGGATCGGCTTGGCTGCCATCCGTAAAAGAGTCCCATTATAGCAGTTATGGTCATTATAATACCACACCATCTGAAGGTTATCTGTCAGGATTTTTCATACCATTATTATTTTTAGTATTATTATTGTTGTTTGGAAAGCTATGGAAAATGGCTTCCCATTTTGCTATTTGTACTTAGGTGGTGGGAAAGGAATAATTTGAATGATGACTTCCATCTGGTACTTTATTCAAATGGCCCACGCCAGTCATATGGCGATGACACTTTAGCACATATACCAAGTACCAAAAGGTACCTTATGTTTAAAATTTGCAGGTTGCTTTCAACAATCTCCACACGAGTCAACTCACTATGAGTGTGGCAACAAATTGCCCGCACTCAGTCTCTGAAGACATTTTAGCAGGAAAAACATCAGTATATTTTTTAAAACACAGACATATCCCCTATGAGGTAGAAACTGCATTGAATTTCTGGACTTAGAATCTGAGAATGCAAATCATAGGCAACTTTCTCAAGGAAGAATTGCACCTTTTAAATGAGATTTCATGCTGTATGACACTAACAAATCAAAAAAAGTAAACAACATAGCAACTTCCCAGGAATTTGGTGTGTTTTAAATGAATATTTACAAAAAGAGAAAGAAAAGAACAGAGCTGTTTCTTACCTTTTTTTCCAGATATTTTCTAGCCCTACAAAGCCCTATCTTTTCCCACACCAAAAGATAGCCAGTAGCTGCCTGGCCACGGGCAATTTGGATTTAATTGTGTTTGCTTAAACCATGCATTCCACTCTCAACCCATAAAAATGAATCCTAGAAATCACAACAATTTGGAAACTCTGGAGTCTGTGTCCTGTTTGCTTTCTCAAAGGAATATTCCCAGAAAGGCTCTACTGCAACTGGGTGTTTACCTTTAGGATCTTGCACACAGGGCCTTTTTTCGAAGGATGTGTGGAGGATCAATCGCTGTGAACTCAGCACCTCCAAGCTGTGCTTTGATAGCCGATGGTCAGAGGAGGTGCTTCAGAGGAAGCAGGGGCCAACTCCCAAGGCCTGCTCTCCTTGGTATCCCTTTGCTTATTTGACAAGCATTTACTGAGCAGCTACTATGAGCTGAGCAGAGAAAGCCAAGGGCTAGAGCACAGGCCTAGAATCACATAGGCCTAAGCTCAACAGATGGCTGTATAACTTTCTAAATAGGTGACTTTAGACAGATAAGTTAACCCCTCTGTGTCTGGCACATAGTAGGAGGTCATGAAAATTTGTCAAATAATGACTAAGCTTTTGTTTCTTAATCTATACAAGGCAGCTGTGAGGGCCCACCTGGCAGGGGTGTTGAGAAAGTGGATGGATGGTGCTTTATTGTCATTGCTGTTTCATTGTCAGAGGACCCTGATCTTTGGTCTCCTGGAGAAGGCAGACACCAAATCAACAATTATTCCACAGCGTGGTTGAAAACCAAAGCAAACTGGGGGTGGGAGAACATACGGTGGTAAGATTTAGAAAAGGCTTTCAGAGGAAATAGCTAAGTTAGATAAGAGGAGTAAAACCCCGCCAGTCACAAGAAGGGAAGAATGGCATTCCAGGCAAGGAACCTGGAACAGGTGAAGAGGCATCAGGCCCGCTGGCACTCGGCTCCCAGGCACACAGAGGCAGAAAAGAGCCCCAAGAGAGAGGCTGCAGCCAGTCACTGTTCTAGGTGTCGTGGGCTAAAGAAGAAGCCTGACTGTGCTCTGAAAGCTGTGAGCTGTGCCGAGGAGGCAAGGGCACCGTAGTTTCTTAACCCACACTACATGCCCGTGAAGTTGGGAAAGGGTAAGAAGGAAACCTACAAGTAGAAAGTGCCAGGATCCAGCCCTCCCAGAATCCACTAAGCAACCTGGTGTGTGCAGGAGCACTTGACTCTAAAGAACCCCTAAAGTCTTACAGTTTTAATATTTTCAATCTAGACTTCTTGTCTATGAACTCCTGAACTTAATTGCTAATCCCATGTACACTAATGGGTCACTTAACAGCAGGGACATGTTCTAAGAAATGAGTCATTAGGTGATTTTGTTGTGTGAGTATCACGAAATGTGCTCGCGCAGACCTTGATGGTCTAGCCTCCCACACCCCTAGGCTACATGGCATAGCCTGTTGCTCCCAGGCCACACACCTGGGCAGCACGTTACTGGACTAAGTACTGTGAGCCCCTGCGACACAGTGGTAAGTATTCGTAATCTAAACAGACTGAAATGTAGAAAAGGTACAGTTAAAACAGGGTATGATCATCTTTCCAGATCACTGTCAGCCCCTCAGGACATGACTGTACTTTTATAGTTTTAGCTTTTCATCTCCTGAGAATTTTCACTTAATATTTTACTGTTTCTATTTGTAGGCTTCTAACCTTTGACCTCGTGAGCTTCAAGTCTTTCATCTTTTAGTTTAAATATCACCCATTTTAGCTCAGGGGCCTTATCTTACAAATGTTTAAAGTCGTATTTTTGAGTAATACTTTCTTTTCCTTTACGTTTTTGCTGGCCTTTCTAGAAATGTTTTAGTTTTGTTCAAGTTGTAACTTTTGGGCTTCTTTTTACTTTAAAAGAGTTCCTTCTTCCTTTTTGCTCTCATTCTCCTTTTTCTCCTCCTCCTCCTCTTCCTCCTTCCTTTTCTTCTCCTTGACCCTGCCTGGTTTTTTTTATGTTTTTTTTTTTTTTTGGTTGCAGCCGTCATTGTTGTTTGGTGGGCCTGGGCTGGATTCGAACCTGCCAGCTCAGGTGTACGTGGCTGGTGCCTTAGCCCGTTGAGCCACAGGCACCGAGCCAACCCTGCCTGTTTTTTTAATATCCAGGAAGGCAATGGCAACAGGTTATCCCAGAGAGACAGCCAGAGGAACAAAGGGCCTTCTTCCCCTCAGGTGACTCCGCAGATCCCCTCCCCCAGCCCTGCTGTGCCGCTGGCTGTCCTTGCAACCAACCCTGAAGTGCAGGCTGTATCCCCTCCCCCTGCCTGCAATCCCACCCCTACCAACTGCCCCAGTGACATGCCCAGCCCTTCAAAGAACGGGTGGGGGTGGGGAAGACTTGCCTGCAGAGCATAATGTGTTAACCCTGTCCCAGGGTTACAGTTCTGTGACCTACTACACAAAAGCACTGTGCAAGAGTTTTGCTTTCTGACATTATTTACCAGGCCATATAGGAATTTTTGCATGTTTAGAATGCATAGATGAGTGATGCACTCACGAGGGATATAGATCATCACATAGGAAGGCGACACGCCCAGTTCTGTGAGAACTGTTATCAGTAGTTCTTAAGAAGGAGAAGTAGGTAAGGCTGAGCTTTCACTGTTTCATTGTCTTCCTAACAAAAGTAGAATGTTCATCGCCCGATTCAGCAGGAAGCAGTTAGATCGAGTCTGCTTAGCTTTTCAAATGGCAGTACTGAAGTAGCCACAAGGAAGTGTGAAATTACAGTAGAGCACAGGGAAACATGAGCCAGAGATATGTGTTCAAAAATCACCTACTATGAGCAACTGAAGATACTCCCAACATTTAATCAACTGCACTGACAGATTAGGGTTTGACTGTAAGATAAATGGATGATTAAAAAGAAGCTGATAAAGTTCTATGCGTTGGAGAGGGACTGAGTGGAATCATTAGGACAGACAGCAGCAGGGATGCCTTCGGGTAACTGGAAGTAGGGGTCAGGCACTCTGGATACTGATGACTACTGATGACGAATAGAATTCTAAAAACAACAAAGATAGCTGACTTTCTAAAGATTTTGCCTAGGCATTCTATAGAGAACACTTTCTCCCCAAAAATAATGTTTCAAGACTATCAAAATTTAAGGCAGGATTAAAAAGAAAGCAGAAGCATAAGTCAAGTCTTTAAGTGTTCTTTAATTAGTAAACAGATTAGGCTTCATCTATTTAATTCAAATTTTAAGTATAGTTATTTGTTATGGTCCATATAATAGCCCGAATCCCAGAGATTGCAGTTCTATGAAGCCAAGAAACAAGTCTCTAATACTCGCCCACGATTGTATGCCCAGAGCTAGCCCAGCACATGGTGTATAGATGATGACACATAAGATTGTTTTCAATGAATGAATGAATGGGTCAATTTCTTATCAGTTTTGGAGATACATATATAGAGTAACCTGCTAACTGATGTATTGTGTGAACTCACACCAAAGCCTGGTTATTTGAAGTCCTCAGGATTCTCTTGTTCTAAGTTTGAATTTGGATCTATCCTCTTGAAGATATTTTCAAAGATTAAAACTGTTAATGAGTATTTTAGAGCTTTCCATTTTTAAAGAAATCCCATGTCTTATCTGACTTCTGCTGTTAGAAATATTCTTAATGACAAAATACAAAAGATAAAAGGTAATATAATTAACAATTCATTATTTCTACTCCCACATAGAACATTCTATTCATGGTTTAATTTCATTCAAACAGAATTCTTCATTGCTTTTGCCATGGCAATGCCTTGCTTTAATGCAGGAAATAAGAAACCCTCAGTTAGAAATGAAATACATATATAAGAATTACATCAAGTGGTGCCTGTGGCTCAAGGAGTAGGGCGCCAGCCCCATATACTAGAGGTGGTGGGTTCAAACCTGGCCCCGGCCAAAAAGAACTGAAAAAAAAAAAAAAAAGAAAAGAAAAAAAAGAATTATATCAACCACTCTTTTTCAGTTCTCAATTAAAGTCACTGACAGCAAATTTTGAAATTTTTTAAATCTCCAATTTACTGAGATAAACTATTTTGTAGCCTTCCTGAGAATCTTTGTTTAAGGGATTTTTTCCCTCTAGTGGTGGGGAAAAACTGATGGGTTTTGTTGTTGCTGTTGTTGTTGTTGTTTTGAGAAAGAGTTTCACTATGTTGCCCTCGGTAAGTACCATGGTGTCACAGCTCACAGTAACCTCAAACTCTTGGCTTAAGTGATTCTCTTGCCTCAGCCTCCCAAGTAGCTGGGACTACAGGGAACCGCCACAA
>CAUYRH010139601.1:0-7500 GCA_963574655.1 Perodicticus potto
TTTTTTTAATTTTTATTAAATCATAATTGTGTACATTGGTGCAATCATGGGGCACAATGTGCTGACTTCATATACAATCTGAAATATTTTCATTGAACTATTTAACATAGCCTACATGACCTTTTAATCACTATATGAAGACATTTATATTCTACCTTTAGTAATTTTCACTTGTACCCTTGTAAGATGCACCATAAGTGTGATCCCACCAATCACCCTCCCTCCACTCAAAATATTTATATTTCTACTCTCCAAAAGAATGTTACTGCACTGTCTCTCTTCTCACACATGCATCCAATACCCGAGGCATCACTCACAGATGATGTCCTTGACTCACTGAATTGACCAGTGGAAGCACTATAGTGAAACATCCCTGCCTCTCTCCTTGCCGAACTTCTCCACTTAGGCTCCGTATCCATCTCAGCTACTCTAGCTCTCTCAAGGGTTGCTTTCATCTTAAGCTTTCTCCTCTTTACAGGATCGTTGCGCCAGCAAATAAGCATGCCCTATGTATAGCCCATCTTCCCTCATCTCTCCATTCCAGCTGCCCCCCATTTCTCTGTTCCCTTTCACAACAAAATCTCTGCCATATATAGGCTATGGTCACTATTTTCAACCCTAAATTCTCTTATTTTTCCTCAACTCATACTAATACAGTTTCTGTCTCCACCACTCTTTAGATATTACTTTTGCCATAGTTGTCAACAGCCTTTATGCAATTGAAGTCGGTGGTCTCTGCTCTTCATTTACTTGCGCTCCCGGCAGGATATGACACAGCTAACTATCCCTTTCTTTTTAAAACCTATTCTTCTCTGGGCTTCCAGGACAATTCATTCTCCTGTTCTATTTCTATCTCCCTGGCTTTTCCTTCTCAATCTGTTTTGTAGCCTCTTTTCCTTCTCACCCTAAGTAACCTTAACCTCATTCAGTCCCATAGATTTAAATACTATCTAGATGTTGATGACTTCCAAGTTTATATTTCCACTGATATGTCCAACTGAGTACTTGACATCTCCACTTGAATATCTAATAGGCACCTCAAACCTAACATATCCAGATGCAAACTCACGATTCTTCCCTACATATCTTCTCCCCCAGACAGTCCTAGTTACTCCTATTTAAAAGCTAGGACCAATACCACTTACTTTCACTCCTCATGTCTAATTTTTTCATAATCCCTTCCAATTTTACCTCTAAAACTGTATCCCAATTCTGTCTACTTATGTCCATCAGTACTAGTAGCATCCTAATCTAATCCACCATTCTCATTTGGTCCAAAACAAGTGCTTCTGATATTTTCTTTTTTTTCTTAGCTTCTATAACTCCCTAGAATCCATCGTCCACTCAGCACTAGAATAATATTAAAAAAAAAATAAATCGAACCACTCTCTTAAAATCTTCCAGGGACTACCCAACACACTTATAATAAGATTCAAACTCCTTTTTCTTACCTATTTTTCCAACCAGGCTCATGGGAAAAGTCAGAGAAGGATTTCAATATCCACTTCTAAGAAGAACAATATGGGGAAAAAAAAAAACTTGGGTCAGGGGAAGAGAACTACAATATAAACACCTACTCTGTATCTGCACCTCGGGGGATGGAAGCCGCTTTATTTGCAGGAAATCAAAAGGCCATGGCAACTCTTTCCCAGGCCTGGGTAACTCAGGCGGCCCCATCCAGTGCTTTCTCTGGGGGACTGCTTTACAAATTTCTCTTATCAGAAGCTCCTACAACAAGTAGACTTATTTTTTTATTTTTTCAAGGTGTCGCCATGAGTCAGAGAACTCGTTGCCTCTAAGACTTTGCTAAAATCCCCTTGCCCATCTCCTTACTTCACCTTCTACTGTATTTCTCCCCACCTAGCCAAGCCCAACCAGTATTCACAAGCAAGGCCACAGGACAGCAATGATCAAAGGAAAGGCAACAGAATTCTTTCAGCCTCTTGTCTTCTGATTCCATCTAAATCTGCCACTAACTAGTTGTGTGACCCTGGACAAGGCATACAACCTATCTGGGCCTTAATATGGTTAAAAATGGTCTTTATTAACACTAAAATGCCATAACCAACTTTTACTTTTCAAGTCACAACACATCACCGATTCTACTAGGACCAAGTCGAAGAGAAGAAACAGGTAATTTTGAAAAGAAAAAAAACACTTGGCATTTCCCTAACCAAGACTTCGATCTTTTCCTTTGTGAAACAAAGAAATCTTTTTTTTGTTTTTGAGACAGAGCCTCAAGCTGTCACCCTGGATAGAGTGCTGTGGCAGCACAGCTCACAGCAACCTCCAATTCCTGGGCTCAAGTGAGTCTCCTGCCTCCGCCTCCCAAGTAGCTGGGACTACAGGCACCCGCCACAAAGCCCGGCCATTTTTTGGTTGCAGCCGTCACTGTTGTTGGGCGGGCCCGGGCTGGATTCGAACCCGCCAGCTCAGGTGTACGTGGCTGGCGCCTTAGCCTGCTGAGCCACAGGCGCTGAGCCGAAACAAAGAAATCTTAAGCTCCTGAATCAAATTGCCCGTGTCTACCCACTTAGTAGCTTGCAATTTGCAATAGCTTTAGCCTAATTTCTTTAAAACGGTGGGCCTTACTTGACTTTTTAAGGAAGAAATTTTTTCCTCATTATCTGCACCATGAAAATGTTTTAAAAGAAATTAAATGAGAAACGATAAATTGGCATTTGAATTAGCACTTAATTAGCCAGATGGGGCGGTGGAAGCTTCAGGGGAGCACTGGCCCTGGCAGCCCAGACTTAGTTGCAAAGAGAAAGAGCAATGCTCCCCCAGACAGACATTGGATCTGTTAGTCAACTTGGGCAGCTAAAACAAATTGCCATGGACTTGAACAACAACATTATTTCTCACAATTCTAGAAGCTGGAATTCCGAGATCAGGGTGCCAGCATGATTGAGTTCTGGTGAGGGCTTCCTGGGTTGCAGACAGCTGACTTCTTACAGCCTCACGTAGCAGAAAGCAAGCCCGCTAGCTCTCTGGCCTCTTTTTATAAAACAACTTATGCCCTCATGAGGGCGCCATCCTCATGACATAATTGCTTCCCAAGAGCTCCTAATCCTAACACATCGGAATTAGGGTTTCAATGTATACATTTTGGAGGAATACGAACATTGAGTCCATTGCATTCTGCCCTGACTCCTCAAAATTCATGTCCTTCTTCAATTCGAAATAATTCATCCCATCCAAATAGCCCCTAAATGCTTAGCTCAAGCCCAAAGTCTTACCTGAACCCTGTCTGAGTCGAATATGGGTAAAATTTGAGGAATAATTCATCCTTAGGCAAAATTCTTCCCCACTTGTGAAACCAAATAAATCAGGTCCCTAAAAAATACATACAGCCATAGGATGGACATTCCCACTCCAACAAGGAAAAATGGAAAATAAGGAAGGGGTGATAGGTGGCAAGCATGTCTAAAACCTAACAAGGCCAACTGCATGAGATCCTAAGGCTTGAGAATAATCCTTTTTGGCTCAGTGCTCTGTCATCCAGACCCATTAAGGTGGATCTCACTTTCTGGACATACTAGGGTGTAGGTCTCAACTTCTGGACCCACTGGGGTGGTTGCCTTTCCCCTGCAGCACTGTTAGACAGAGACTCTGGGTGGTCCAGAACTCATGGCTTTGAGTGGAGATTGTTTGATGTGTTGAAACCCAGGCAGTGGGCCTGATGATTTCTGAATCACTTCTGGGATCCTTCTTTTCTTGTCTAGAATAATAGAACATGTTTACAGACAAACTCTATCATGTGTCCCATAAAACCCCCCAAATTGGACAGCCTTCCTTCATGCCTTCCCATACACATTCCCTTCGGTTCAAAATGGCAGTGTTTCTGCTGGATAGCTGACTAAATCTGTGGTTCATACCTACATTAATCTCCTTATCGAAGATCTCTTGGCCAAACTATTATTGTTCTCTTCCAAAGATACTTTCTTATTTTCTGCAATATGGATAGGCTGAGAAACGTCCACATTTTTAAGTTATACTTACTTTTTGCTTAACATTTCCTTCTTCAAGTTATTTCTTTCCTCTTGCATTTTATTATAAGCAGTCAGAAGGACCCAAGCTGCTCCCTCAAAACTTTGTGTAGAAATCTCCTTAGCTAAAGAAATATCCAATTCCATCACAAGTTCTACCTTTCATAAAACACTAACATAATTCAGCTAAGTGCTTTGCTACTTTATAAGAAGAATCATCCTTTTTCATCGCTTCTCAGCCTTTTGGCAAAGAATCATCCTTTTTCATCGCTTCTCAGCCTTTTGGCTAAGATCAAGTGTAGAATCATCCTTTCTCTACTGTCCGAAAACATGTTCCTCATTTCTATCTGAAATCTCATTAGAATGGATTTTCCCATCCATATTTCTACCAACATTCTGTACAAGATTATTTGGTTATTGTCTAAAAAGAAAGAAGCTGTGTCTAAAGCGCTCCTCATATGAAAGCTAGAACCCAATTATAGCACAAGAGTATGGGGAAAGGGTCAAGGGAGGGAAGGGCTGCGGGGAGGAATGGTGGGGGGAGGGTAATTGGTGGGACCACACCTACGGTGCATCTTAGAAGGGTATAGGTGAAACTTACTAAATGCAGAATATAAATGTCTGAACACAATACTAAGAAAATGCCATGAAGGCTATGTTAACCAGTTCAATGCAAATATTTCAGATTGTATATAAAACCAGCACATTGTACCCCATGATTGCGTTAATGTACACAGCTATGATTTAATAAAAAAACAAAGTCCCTTCATGACAATCTTTACTTCTTCTAGCTTCTATCCATTACTCGCCATGTCCACACTTCCAGGTATTTATTGCAGCAACATCCCACTTCTTGGTGTCAATTTTTGTCTTAGTCAGTTTTGGCTGTTACAACAAGGAACCATAGACTTAATGGCTTTAAATAACAAATATTTCTCGGCTGAGCACCTGTGGCTCAACGGGCTAAGGCGCCAGCCATGTACACCTGAGCTGGCGGGTTCAAATCCAGCCTGGGCCCGCCAAACAACAATGATGGCTGCAACCAAAATGGCCAGGTGTTGTGGCGGGCGCCTGTAGTCCCAGCTACTTGGGAGGTGGAGGCAGAAGACTCTCTTGAGCCCAGGAATTGGAGGCTGCTGTGAGCTGTGATGCCACAGCACTCTATCCAGGGTAACAGTTTGAGGCTCTGTCTCAAAAAAAAAAACAAAAACAAATGTTTCTCACAATTCTAGAGGTGTAAGTCTGAGATCAGGATATCAACCTGGCCGGCTTCTGCTGAGTCTTATTCCCACGTCGGGGAACAGAGCCAGCTAGTTCTCTATCCTCTTCTTATAAGTGCACTAATAGTAGCATTAAGACACCATCCTCTTCAGCTATTTACCTCCCAAAGCCCCCACCTCCTAATACCATCACATTGGAATTAGGGTTTCAGTGTATGAATTTCGGGGGGGGGGGGCGGATACAAACTTTTCACCCACGGCAGTGAGGCAAATTCAAAATGCCCATCCAGTACCCAACCCTAAAGCATCATAGCCTTCCTGCCTCTACACTCTTTCCTTCCCTATAGCCTATCCATCACTTACTCTTGATAAATATACCCGGGAAATGTTTCCAGATAGGTATAGACCTAAAAAGCCATTCCTTTCTCCTATCACCTTCATCTACCTTATTTATTTTTGTGTGTTTTCTCATCCCTATGCCTTTGTCTTCTGTCTTTAATAAACTCTCTGCCCCCAATGTCCATGCTCAGCTCTTATTTTCCCCTGAAATGCATCTGAGGTGTCCCGTCCTCCGCAAAGCTTCCCTTGATTCTCCAAGAAAAAGGCATGCTTTCCTTCCTCTATACTCTGCTAGCAATTTTCTCATACCCTTCCCCAAATGCACTGTAATACTTTACAGTAACTTTTTGAGTTTACCTATTAAGGCTGGATCTTCTTTATTTATGTATTGCCAGCACCTGGCATAGTGCTGGCACATTCAAAGTATAGTCAGCCATCCTTATCCGTGAGTTCCACATCTGTGGATTCAACTAACCATAGATCAAAAATGTTCACAAATGAAATAATAAAAAATCAATAAAAAAATGAAATTTTTTTTTATTGTTTATAAGATTTCTGGAATTGCTTGTTTTGTAAAATCATTGTGGTCTATGAGTTTGTGACAGTTTGAACTTTGTTATTTAATTCAATTCATTGCTTAATTACTGTTTTCCTATGAATGATTATACTGTGGTTAAAATGTTAGCATAGCTGTATTCCCAGATAGTTTTTTGTTTGTTGGGAGGTTGGGCTTTGGGGGGGGCAGAGTTAATACTTTGCATGAAATATCTTATAACAGTGAAATTGCTTTCTCTTTTGTCTTGTGATTTTTTTTGAGGTGAAATTTAAGTTTTGGTGGGGGTAGTACTATTATAACTATCTTGAGTGTCTTGCTTGTACTGTATCACATCATACCTTTGTTTAATTCTTAATAAACTGTTCACTTGTTAAAACAAAAAAAATCAATACAAATAATACAAATAAAAATATAGTATAATAAGTAGCCAAAAAGCATTTACATGGTATTATAAGTAATTTAGAGTTGCAGGCATCCTCAAACTTTTTAAACAGGGGGCCAATTCACTGACCCTCAGACCGTTGGAGGGCCGGACTGTAGTTAAAAAAAAAAAAAAAAAAAAAACTGTGAACGAATTCCTATGCACACTGCACATATTTTGAAGTAAAAAAAAAAAAAGGGAATAAATACAATTCACACTGATGCATGTGGCCCGCGGGCCGTAGTTTGAGGACCCCTGATTGAAGGGATAGAGGAGGATGCGCAGAGGTTATATGTATATGTGGTACCATCTTATATTAGGAACTTGAGCATCCTCAAATTTTGGTATCCATGGGGAGGAGACTGGAAGCAAGATTCCACAGCTGTGGGGGACAGCTGTACTTAGCTACTATCTATTGAGTAAGTAAGCACAAGGATGGATCCTCCAAACCTGGACTTTCGCATTCAGGCAACAAAAAGGAAAGTTGTACTTCCTTTACCTAATGCCTAGAAGATAGGGGGGCCCACTTTTCTTATGAGAAACTATTAATTGGATGTCTTATTTTGAACGCCTTCCCCCTCTACCACTGGTTGTGCTGTTGCGTTTGGACTGATCACGCAAGTCTCGGCTGCTGTGTTGTATTTAACTTCCATCAAAGGAAGAAGTAACAAGGCTAATGTGGACTCTCAGACTGTTGTCCTAGAAGGCTCCCTTGGTGGCCTGAATGCTAATATCTTGAAGCCTGCGACAACACTTCGATTTCTGTGAAAAGCAAGATATTTATGAACAGTCAAGCCAGTTTTATCACGCTAATGACCCTCATTGAAATTTGCCAGTAAAACAAGAAGAAAACCTCCATAAGCATTCAGCTAGAAAAGTGAAATGCAATTAAAAAGGGTTCATTTGTTAGTTGTCTACATTTCTCGAATTATCCCCAGGACATACTTAAAATCTATGATTTTTGACAGAAAAGAC
>CAUYRH010139601.1:12500-39962 GCA_963574655.1 Perodicticus potto
TCTGTCAGTGCAGCTCCAGATGAAGCTGATGTTTTGGGGTCGTCTTGTACAAAACTCTAGAACCCCCCTCTGTGTGGTGAAATGCACCACTCTGAGAGCAAGGAAGATCTGACAGAGAGAGCGCTGCAAAGTCACTTCTTACATCCAGTGCTCACCGCAGACTTCTGCTCATTGACCAGGATCTTGTACATGATTTAAACTGCTGCTTAACTTCTACTTTCCCACCCTTAGTAGCATTTATAATTAAATTTTAATTTAAATTCAATTTAATTTTAAATTAAAATTCAACTCTTCTCCATAAGAATCGATGCACTACAAGTTAAGGCTGGTAATGCAAGGACACTTGTGTTGCTGTATCTCTGATATCTCAGACACACTGTCACACCCCAAGCTGATTCCATCACAGATGGAACAAAATGGAAAACCATCACTGCAAGAATTCTAAAAACTAGAGCCCAGTAATGAAGTTATGAGTCTGGGGGAGAAGAGGGCGTCAGAGGCGCCGAGCCTGTCACTTTACATTTACACTAATATGTATGGGTTCCATGCAGATGTGCTTTTAAAGAATAGAAACATGTTCAAATCTGAGCACGTTGGAGCCTCTGCATGACTCATAGCAGGTCAATAGCTCTATGTTTGAGCTCTTGTTCTTTTTAAAATACTCACTCTCTGCCCCTAAGGACATTTCTTAAAAATGCCCTGGACAGTGACTGTCTTTGGGCATAGGGTGGGGGAACATCAGCTAAAAGTTTCCAGGTATGGCTATCCATAGAGTCCTCAAATAGCATAGGAGTATTTCTGTTTGATTTCACATCCCCTCTTTTTCATCTACTAAGTCAGCTTATATTAATTGCTCTCACAAACCACGTGGGTATTAGCTGACTTTTTTTTTTTTTATCAGCTTAGATAAGTGACCCACTGCTAATACAATCTGGGATCTATTATAAACTTTCAGCCTCAGAGCTCCCAGGCATCACATCTTTGTGTATTGATCATACACCTGGAAAACAAACGTCTCACTGCTTTGACAAGTGTGCTGTTTTAATGCAAAACAGATAGAGGATGGGAGAATACTCTCCTTTCCTGTCAGCGGTAGGCAGATATGAAGGAAAATCCAGAGAACTATCTATGATTTATTAGACCATTAAAAAACATCCCAACAGTGGAAGTGGATGGGTCTCCTACACGCATTTCTTCTGATCTGAGGCCCAAGCTTAGGTGGAGCCCTCAAAGGTCTAAAAAAGCAAATGCCGTAGCCTGAACATAGGTAACCAGCAAAATGGTTGACTTCTTTTATTCCCAGACTTTCAATTATCCAAGAGCTGACTTGTGTGTGTATAATTATTCCTCAGGAGATAGGTCTTTAAAATAAGTCTTTTCTAATAACTCCTGTGAATCAGACTATGAACAATAAAGTCTGACATCAAGATCTGATCTTACAAGTTAAAACCACAGAGAATGGACATGAACAATCAAGGAGGAATCATCAAAATAATAAAAAATATAATTGGTAATGGGAAGAAAGGGAGTTCACATTTGACAAAAGCAAATGACACTCACTTTCCTCTCAGAGTTTCCCTTTAAAGCGGTGGTTCTCAACCTTCCTAATGTCATTGTAAAAATGGGGTCGCGACCCACAGGTTGAGAACCGCTGCTTTAAAGGAAGAATACAGTTGCTCTTTCATAATATACAGGAACGAAATAAGATGACAGGCAAAGGGGGAAGTAAACTTCTAAAACTCGGCAGGGTGGGGTGGAGAAGAAGCTGTTCTATGTCTTTTTTGTCCTGTTTTAATTTAGATTTAGGTGTTGGAGTACTGCATACGTTTATTTAATAAGATCTTGGTTGAATGTTTATTTTACATCCTCAAAAGTGTCTAACGTTAAATGACTTTTGCTTTGATGAAATATGGGTAGGTAACTGCAAATGTGCTTTTTGATTATGATTAAGTATCAGAACATACTTGTCTATCGTAATATAATAACTTATAATTTAAATAAACTGGCTTTTATTTAAGAATGACTACCAAATTTTTGCTTGTAATATTATCTGAATTATATGCAAATAAAATTCAAAACCAGAAACACTGAGTTTTGCAATGAAGACGCACAAGAGATGCTGGGTAAAGTATTTCAGAAGAAGCATTTATTTAAGTAACTTTTCACATGTGAACAAGGCTTAAGTCCTTAAAAGCTATTTACAGACACTAAAAGAGGGGGATAGAAATACAGAAGTATTTACCCAAGTCCTCCTCCTCCTCCTCTTTTTCTCTTGGTTTTCCCTCAAATGGATAATCTGTGAGCAGACAGTCTATTCTCCATTAATTTCCATTTATTCTTAGGGCAGGGCATCCAGCCTGATTGGATTCTCCAGGCATCCACTGTAGTGCCTTGAAAATAGGAGATTTCATACAAGTCTGACCAGCAGATGAGACTCAGTGAGACTCAATGACCGGCCGATGAGACTGGCACAAATGACCAGCTTCATGAGACTCAATCCTGCTTTTCTGCAGCCACCTATTTTTCTTTCAAGGTGCTTTTCCTACTTTACGGAGCCCTAGAACCTTATTGGTCTGCCAGATTCAGCAGGTGGGAGATCCTCACTGAATACCACCCCAAAGGAATGTCATATTATTATTCTAATATGTGCATATGTCTCTTTATATTTAATATATATGGCTTAGAGAAAAGGACAGTTATTGAGTAATGAAGTTAAAGTAGCTCATACAACAAGGTTATTTCTTAAAAGGTCGATAAATATCAATGAAGTTCTCATTGTTCCCACATTTCGCAGTTCAAATATCTGATTCTTAAGGCTTTCTAGACTGGGATATTCTCAAAGTAATATACTCTCCCCTTGTCAAAGGAAAAACTGAGCTTCAGAGATCCCATCAATGAATTGAGTTGCTGCCCTGTGAACATATAGATCTCAGAAAGTGGAAATACGAAAGAAGGGTCTGGGATTATCTATAAAAAATTTACATGTGATTTGGGGACATAAAATCATAAAATATTAGGTAAAAATAATAATGTACAGGTCAGCACAAAGGCAGAAGAAGAAGGCCCAGTCTCTTCTTCACCCAAGGAGATACAGATTCAACAACATACGAACTAGTTTCTCACTTTGTGAGAAATCTAGAAAACAGGGGTTCTTGCATGTCAGGCAAGCATGGAACCAGCCGAATCAAAGCTGAAAGGGGAATTCATGGCACTCACTCAACACAGTGCCTCCTCCCAGCATAGCACAGCATGATGGAGAAAAAACTGAGCGCCCAGTTTCTTCCTAGGAAGGGAAAGAGAAGACTGAAACGCGTCCGGCATGCCGACTCTGCGTGGAGCTGCTCAAGGATTTGGCTTCTGTTTTGTTTGAATCAGGAAAGGGCACCACACCAGGGCTCAGGGAGAATAAAAGTGACAGTTTCCACTAATGCGCACTCATTGACCACAGTTTCTCAGTCTGGTTCACCATGGAATGAGTGATAGAAAACCCTCAACTCCCAGCTTCTCCCTAAGAAGGGAGAGAATCGGAGTGTGTCCAATGTTCTAGGTTTTTTTTCTTAGGGGAGGTATTGTCTTGCTAGTTTCTATTTCCGTATCCCAGAGTGCTAATGGGACCTGGCATGCTCTAAATGCATGGGTCCTGATGAGAACAAAAGAGCAGGTCGACTTGTTTCTGCTCCAGAGGACCCAACAGTGGCTTATAGAATTTGGTGAACTCTTCAGGAGGGAGTGGGGAGAATAAAAGAGTGGAACACACATACAATGTTCTGGCTTTTTAGGGGGTTGCCCAAGAAACTTAATTCTGTCTTTTCTGACTTGGGATGCTAAATGGTACCCAGCATACTCTAAATCCTGAGGGCTTCTGAGTATAGAAGAGAGCTGGGCAGCTTGGGGCAGCTCCAGAGAGCCAGAAATACTACAGGCAGACACCAAAGGGGGTGAGAGATTATGAGCTTCTGAAAACACTGGCAAGTTCCTTTAATTGGGAGTTTGCATGCACAAATGCAGACGAAACACATCCACAGAAAAAGTTTGAGAGGCCCTCAGAATCTCTAGCCAGGCTGATTTGTAAAGTTCTCCACTGTATGAAAAGCCAAAAAGACTGCGAGATGTGGCTTTTTATTTTTTTCAAATACATAGATTCTACAATAATGTTGCAAAGCACAGGGAGAAACAGGAAAACATGGTCCATTCAAAGGAACAAAATCAGTATCCAGTAAACACCCTGAAAGCAACAGAGGTATATCAATTACCTGACAACTAATTCAAAGTAGTCATTGTGAAGATGCTCGCTGAAGTTAGGAAAATGATGCCTCAATAAAATAAGAATATCAATAAAGAGATAAACATATGAAAATGAACTAAACAGAAATTTGGAGACTGAAAAATATAATTCCCGAAGTAAAAAAATGCGCTAGGGAGATAGTAATAGAGGATTGAGCACAAAGTGTGAGACTCTGTCACTTTAGTAGTCTGAAGCCTGGCATGTTGAATATCCCTTCTCCCCCACCGCTGCTGCACAGCCCCAGGCTGGAGGCCTTGAGGTGGTTTTCTGTGAGGGCAGGGCTGTGTGCTCTGGGAGAGTGCTTTTTGGGAGTTAAGAATGTGGAATCTTTGAACTTTATCCAACACAGGAAGACTTGCTCCAGACGAGATAAGGAGAAGAAAATCTCTTTTCTTCTGTTACCTTAATTGGGCTAAAGGAGTCTATCTGTCTGGACACAAAGCTGTGAGAGTATTAAAACATCACATCTGTGGTGTGTGAACTGTGGGTCCTTGACTCAGCCTCTAATTGGCTTTCTTATCAAGACTCTGTTTGTATTAAGACCATATACCTTAAAGGAGTAAAAAGTAGCAAGTAAATCCATGCAATTAACTTAACTAGTTGTAGAATTAGTCTAGTTAATAGAAATGCAAGCACAGTAAGAACCATGATGGGATTGTTTGCCTTGCCTTCATGAGATTTATGACTAACCTTGATGTATGAAATAAATACAGAGCTAGCCTGATAATCGGGGTGGCACACTGGAAGCCTCAAGAAGAAGGGTGTGCTGCCTTCCAAATCCCCCCTGCTCTTAAAACTATCTCTTTGTCTCTGTCTATTATTTCTCTATTAATTCTCCATAACTATCATTAGTAATTTTCCATTGGTTTCTTGCTCTACCAGACCACTAGGAAGTAGACTCACAGTGTGTCAGGGCTGGTCTCCCAACAACCAATAGGTAAATCAATGTGTGCATTTTGGAAGTCATGACAGAAAAGAGAGAGAAAGGGGAAAACCTTATTTGTAGAAATAATTGCTGAAAACCTTACAAATGTGAGGCAGAATTAAGAGGCTGGCTAAGTGTTGTGGCTCATGCCTGTAATCTCAGTGACACAGGAAGCTGAGGTGGGAGAATTGCATTTGCCCAGGACTTCAAGTACAGTCTAGGAAAAAGTGAGACCCCCCATCTCTAAAGAGAGTGGAAAAAATATCAAGAAACCCAAAGGACTTCAACTGAAATGAATTTTAAGAAGTCTCCTCTGAGACACATTATAATCACATTCTCAAAAGTCAAAGACAAAGAGAGAATTTTGGAATTTTTAAGAGAAAAGTGAACTTGTAATATAAGTGGGAACTACTATGAGACTAACACTGGATTTCCTTGCAGCTCAGAAGAAAGTGGAATGATATATTTAAAGTGCTAAAAATTAAAAGTAAAAACAAACCTGCCAACTAAAAATACTATATCAGGCAAAACCGTTCCTCGAAGATGAAGAAAATGTAAAGACTTACTCAGATATACAAAAGCTAAGATAGTTCATCACTATACCTTCCTTACAAGAAATATTTCAAGTTGAAGCATTCAAAATACTAGATTAATGTAAAAAGTGAAAAAAAGATACCATAAATAATAGCTTATGAAAGTATAAAGCTTGTTAAGCTTGAGGTGGGAGAATTGCATTAGCCCAGGAGGTTAATGATATAGGTTAATACAGAATAATGTAATACTGTAATGTTGGTATGTAAATTACTTCTGATTCTGATATAGAAATTAAAAGACAAAAATGAAAATGAATATAGCTATAGAACACATATATAAAGATGCTATTTTTGACATCAATAACATAAAGTGTGTGTGTGAGAGCAGTAAGAGTAGCATTTTTGTATGTAATTGAAGTTAAGTTGTTTTCAGCTTTCAATGGACTGCTATAACTATAAAATGTTTTATGTAAGCCCCATAGTAACCATAAAGAAAATACCCATAGAAGATATAAAAATGAAACCAAAAAAGAAGTCAAAGCATGTAACAAAATATCAGCAAAATACAAAAAGTAGCAAGAGATAAAAAGAGGGACAATTAAACTCCAAGACAGAAAATAATTAACAAAATAGTAATGATAAATAGTGTAATCAAACTGAATATTTTCCAGTTTTGTAAAGTTATGAGAGTTTCAGGCTCAGTGCCTGTAGCTCAGTGAGTAGGGCGCCTGCTAAACAACAATGACAACTGCAACCAAAAACCAGCTAGGCATTGTGCTGGGCACCTGTAGTCCCATCTACTTGGGAGAGTGAGGCAAGAGACTCGCTTAAGCCCAAGAGTTTGAGGTTGCTGTGAGCTGTGACGCCACGGTATTCTACCGAGGGTGACATAGTGAGGCTCTGTCTCAAAAATAAAATAAAATAATAAAAAACTATGAGTGTTTCATATGACTTTTACTACTTGAATATTCTGTGTCTTGAATCTAAATATTTTGCTTTCTCTGGCCTTAGCATGACTTTTTAAAACGTGAAAACAATTCTATTCCTACCCACTTGAATAGTTTGGAGTCTGCTGCGGTAGCAAATAAAGAGTAGCACAGTGCGTTATTAAGGAACAAAAAGGGATTGGAAATCAGAAAGCCTGGGATCAAGGCTTTTTTCTAACCACTATAACATTTTGGATAAGTCTGACATTCAGTTTTCTCAGCCATAGAAAGGGAGTAACCAATTTCCCTTTGCAGGATTCTTACACATATCAAATGAAATAATGTATATGGCCATAATTTGGAAAATAGAAGGTGCATATGCAAATGTTAGATACTATTATGCACTTCTTTGGGGTGCCCATATGTACTCAATGAGAGATTGTATAGAAGAAATGGAAATAAAATGAAATTTCCAATTCATTAGGGCAGTACATATTGGCAGTTCTAATGTGTACCAAAATTAGCACTTCAGAGCTCTAATTATACAGATTAATTCTTCATGATGATCAAATGAACCAGGAATTCTTTATCTTAAAAGTATTGCATGAAGTTATCCTGAGAAGCATGTAACTAACCACATCATTAAAACTGAAAGCATTCAGCAAATTGCCTGCTCTCTGGAGGAACAGACATTGTCTTTTCTTTCAATTTAGCCTCATTTGATGTCTCTACAAAAAATATTCTGGCCAGTGCAAATCTGGAGAACTGAGAATGGTCTTTGCAA
Source organism: Perodicticus potto (assembly GCA_963574655.1). Lineage (NCBI taxonomy): Eukaryota > Metazoa > Chordata > Mammalia > Primates > Lorisidae > Perodicticus > Perodicticus potto. The sequence goes on from CAUYRH010139601.1 coordinate 19,954, forward strand.
GAGCACAGCACAAGTACTACCATATCCTATAAAAATATAAGTTTTTAAAAGCTGTCAAGTCTTGATAATCTGTCTGTATCCCTGAGATGTCTTTTTTTTTTTTTTTTTTTTTTTTTAACATTAAGCACAATATATTAAAGGCAAAGTGTGTCAGGAAAATCAATTTATTGTTAAATTTCATAAAACTTTTATAGTGACAGGAAACATTCAATAAATTTAATTATACCTAAAGTATGGATTTTTTGGTGTTTTGATGAGCGTTTTTAAACAACTTCTGTTAAAATAAGAAATAAGATTAATACTTAGAAACTTAAAAACAAATACTTATTTGAAATACTGAGGGCACCGTCAGTATCTGGAATTGGATATTTTCATATCTACCTGAGAGGCAGGGGACATCGCTGTGTCTTTCTTCTGTACTGGAGGTTTGCCATCTACAGCCATTTCAATCATACAAGCAACCCCAGGGCTGCCAACCGGCATTGTGTAGCTAGAAGTCAAAACAGAAGAGCCCATTATTGAAGTGTTATTGGCAAGAGCAGAGCAACTTCACACATGGATGGTAAGTACTTCTTCAATGAGAGCGGTACTTTCTGGATCACAATAATCCTGAAATATGGTCTCAATCAAGTGTGAACATTTTCAGATAGATAAAAGATATATTTCTTTTCCAACTCTGTATTTTATTTCCTCCTTTCCTCCTGACTTTAAATCAGGACTTGAAATGCTTTCAGAAAGTTAACTGCTCCCCCTCTGCCCTGCAAAACAAAAAGAGCTATATGTGTATAAGTAGGTACTGATAAATTTTAAGTGCGAACTGTGGGTGACATACAGTTTCACTCATGTAGGAGAGTGTTGGACAAATAATATCAATGTTAAATGATGCTACACTCCCTAGGTAGAAATTTCCCCTCCCCAGTCTGCAGGGGAAATAGAAATGGAATAAGAAATGAAAGGCCGCACACCCCTGAGCAGTGAGATTACACTGCGATACAGTTATCAGGACTCAGAAAGCATGCTGCTAATATACCGGCTGGTACTGTGGCTCAGAGATAAAGAAAAGTTTAAGGCTAAGGGAATTTGTAGAATGAATAGCAGAAAGGGTCAATACGCAACTGAAAATTTATCAGAGTTTATAGAGAGAGTCAGACGAAAAGGTACATGTACTAATGAACCTGGCATACTTTTTGAACAGTATATTTAGAATTTTAAAAGACAATTCACATGCTATCACCCTGGCTCTTGTTATATCTCCCACTGTTTTGAAGTTTATTCCAAAGACATAATATTTTATAAGTACATTCACTAATATGAATGATGGCTATCTCTGAATAGTTAGAGTAGGGATGATTTCAATCCTCATATTTGCTTACTTATATTTTCTAAATTTGGGTCCATGAACTCATTTCATTTTTATTTTTAATTTTGCTAACCTTTCCAGGTTTCCTGGGCCTGAGAGGCTTCTCAGGATATAGCTGTTTCAGTGTTAAAACTAGGAGTTTCCAGCAAACCAAGCACCGCACTTATTTTTTTAAAGTCAATTTTTAAAAATAATCATTAGTTAAATAATTTATGAGTACTTTTTCTTTTTTCTTTTTTTTCCACTGGGGCAAAGTGAATGAATGTATCAGTGAACACAGATGTATCTGTGTGAACACAGAATGGACACAGTCCATTCATGGAATTGAGGCCTAGGAACTAATTCCATAATCTTTTAAATCCAATACAAAAAGAAAAGATGTGTGAGTATCAAAGGGCCTGACCAACTACTACATAGGTACTAATTTATCAGTGTTAATCATAGGTGTCCAGTGAACACAGTAATGTTTCTGAAAGGCAATACATTTTAAACATCCATGAATTATCTTCTTAAAATGTAATCCAAAAAAAAATAAAAAAATAAAATGTAATCCATTTCCCCTGCACTTTTATTGTGTGTTTGTGTTCAAGTAGGAATGCATATATGCGTGTAGCACTTTTTTTAAACAATCAGATGTTTTCCAGTGAGCATGTCTTTCTTTCACAACTAGACATATTTTAAAAAGTAAAATAATTTTTTAGTGGGGGAGATACTATGCTGCCCTCAGTAGAGTGCTATGGCAATCACAGCTCACAGCAACCTCAAATTCTTGGGCTTAAGGGATTCTCTAGCCTCAGCCTCCCAAGTAGCTGGGACTACAGGCGCCTACCACAACGCCCGGCTATTTTTTTGTTGCAGCTGTCGTTGTTTAGCTGGCCTGGAGACGGATTCCAACCCGTCACCCTTGGTGTATGTGGCCAATGCCGTAACCACTGTGCTACAGGCGCCAAGCCAAAAGTAAAATAATTTTTTTTTTATACTAAGTATTTTATTGTCTGCTTCCCCCAGTGTATATAAAACAATTACCCTTGTGAAGCAGAAATTCATGAAAATTCAGAGAGGTAGATGTTAAGTACTGACAAAAGTAGAACTTTATGTATGACATTTTGTCACAAGGATAAGCTTTTGTATAAGGCTTCAAATTTAGTTCTCTTGAATATTCCCTGGTTCAGGAGAAGTGGTTTGAGAAACCTCGAAAGGTTCACTGTACCACTGGGATCTGAAGGGATTTATTCTTGAAGATACTCCTATCAGGAGAGGATCATGGTGAGTCTTCTGCAGCTGCCTGGAAAACACTAATGCTTCCAGCCTGAGCTGAACCCCTTTCTTCATTGCAGGGACGCTGGAGGAACCAGACATGGTACATGAGACAGCCAGGCTGATTTGAGGAAGTAAAATAATTTTTTAAAAAGTGGAATCAGAGAGTGGCACACCAAGCAAAAAATACCGAATTCTTACCTTTGTCTTTTCGTGTCTGGCTTCATTTGCTGTGACAGCAGGCTGATGGGTTTAAGAACATCATTATGCTGAATACTTTGCCTAATGGTTTCCACTAAAGTGCTTGTTGCTTGCTGTTCCTCTGACAGGAGAGACAATTTCTTTTCAGAATCTAACAAAAAGAACATAGTAAACAATAAGTTTTTAACAATTATTAAAGAAGTATTTTTCCCAGAGTTGTGGCATTTTTTATTTGCTTATTCAATATCACCTTCACCTTACTAGTAAAATTTTGTGGCAAGATGCTTACTCCAAAAGGGTTTTTCCTGCTCCCATTTTTCAGATAGACCTGTCCCTCCACCCTTTTTCTCCAGTTTATGGCTTACTCACTGAAGATGGCATGCGATGCAGTCATCTTGCAACCACAAAGTCATCTTTACCAATAGTAAAGCAGACACACAGAAAGACCCTAGGTCCCAGATGACAGAGGAGTTGCCTACCAGTCCTAGACTAATTTATAACTTTTTTCATTCTTTTAAATTTTATTAACTGACAAAAACTGTATATATTTTTGATATACATGATATAATTCATAACTTCCTGTGAAAGATCTCTACCTATTTAAGCCTCTTATTTTCTATTAAATACCACAGAGTCTAGTCTTAATTAATTCAGGAGCAATTTTAGAACTATTAAGAACAAACATTTATACAGACTATATAAAAGTACTTCAAGCTGGATATGGTGGCACATGCTTGTAGACCCAGCTACTCAGGAGGCTGAAGGATCACTTGAGCTCAGGAGTTCAAAACCAGCCTGGGCAACACAGTCTCAAAAGAAACCAAAAGACCCAGTCTCAAAAGAAACCAAAAGTGCGTCATTGGTACAATGGATTTGAACCATAATATTATTAAACATATAAAAATTCAACAAGGTGTGCTTGTCCTGGAAAAAGGGAAAACGTTAATAATCAGGTAATTTCAGAAGCTATATGACTTTATTTATACTCACGTTTGCATGAGATGGACTATGTATCCAACAGGTCCTCAGTCAGCCTCACTTTGAGTGCCTGTCCTAAGCAATATTGTATTATTTATAAAACACAGCCCTTAAATAAAGGCAAGTAATACTTCATTTGTGTTTAACCAAAGAAACAGCAAATTTCTCGGTTAGGGTAATAACAGGAAAAACGGGCTGCTAAGTTTTATCCTCTACCTAATAAATATAATATGCAATTCCACTGTTTCTCCTTTACCTCACTTTTTATTTTATTATTATTATTTTTTTAATAAGAGGTCCCAGTCCATGAGGGCCCTTTATTGTTTCAATCTCCATTATCTTGACAGTGCTAGAAATTCCTGTTATTGCCCACCGGAGGCCTCTGATTAGTGGGTGTGGAGAGATCAATTTTTGGCCGGGGCTGGGCCTGAACCTGCCACCTCCGGCATATGGGGCCGGCACCCTACTCCTCTTAGCCACAGGCACCACCCTGCCTCACTTTTTAAAATAATAACTCTATTGAGACATAATTCTCAAACCATATAATTCATCCGGGTAAACAAAGATACTGTATTTTTAGGTTAGGCTCTAAAGTCACAGCATAGCATGTAAAACAAACCTATTTCAAGTCTATAATTTAGCAGGTAGAAGATCTAGGATCAAAACCCATAGCAGTGGAGGGTGCCTGTTGCTCAATGGTTAGGGTGCCAGCCACATGCTCTGGGGCTGTGGGTTTGAACCCAGCCCGGGCCTGCAAAAAAAAAAAAAAGAAAAAGAAAAAAGAAAGAAAGAAAAAAAAAGTAGCTGGGCATTGTGGCAGGAACCTGTAGTCCCAGCTACTAGGAAGGTTAAGGCAAGAGAATTGCTTGAGCCCAAGAGTTTGAGATTGCTGTGAGCAATGACACCACAACACTATACTGAGGGTGACAAAGTGAAACTCTGCCTCAATTAAAAAAAAAAAAGAAAAGCAAAACATAGCACCGCTATTCTTCAGTCAAAAACAATTAAATATACTAAAACCCACGAAACCGTACACTTTTTTTTTAATAAATTTACTTTTCTTTAAGACAGGGCTTGCTCTGTCACCCACGGTGGAGTGCAGAGATAAAGTCACACCTTACTGTAACCTTGTATTCTAGGGTTCGAGCAATCCTTCCATCTCAAATCCCCAAGCAGTTGGGAATACAGATGCACACCACCATGTGCTCGGCTAAGTTTGAAAAAAAAATTTTGTAGAGCCAGGGTCTTACCATGTTGCCCAGTCTGGTGAATTGTTTTGGCTATTCTGGGTCCCTTAAATATCCATATGAATTTTGGGATAGGTTTGTCAATTCATGCAAAGAAGCCACGTGGAATTTTGATAGAAACTGCATTCAAACTGAAGTTCAATTTAGGACTACTGTCATCTTAATAATATTAATTCTTTCAATCCATAAACATGGGATTTCTTTCCATTTATTCAGGTATTCTTTAATTTGTTCCAATAATGATTTCAGTTTTCACAATGTAAGTTTTGCACTTCTTCTGTCAAATTTATTTTTAAGTATTTTTATTCTTTTTAGTGCTATTATATAAATGAGTTTTTCTTAATTACAATTTGGATTATTTGTTCATAGAAATACAATTGATTTCTGTATATTAAATCATATATCCTGCAACTTTGTTGAACTTATTAGTACCAAAATGTTATATGTGTATGTGATGTGTATTCCTTAGAATTTTCTACATATATGATCATATAATCTTAAATAATTTTACTTCTTCTTTTCTAATTTGGATGCCTTTTATTTTCTGGCCTAATTGCTCTAGCTAGAACTTCCAATACAAAGGCAAACGGAAATGGCATAAACAAACATCCTTCTCTTATCTCTGTATTTAGGGGGAAAGCATTTACGCTTTTACCATTTAGTATGATTATCAACTGTGGATTTTCATATGTGGGTAGATGCCTATTGTCAGGATGAGAAAATTCTTTTCTATTACTAGCTTGCTGAGCATTCTAAACAAAGAGTGATGTGATAGATTTTGTCAAATGCTTTGGCTGTGCCTATTGAGATTGTCTTTTGCTTTATTGATATGATATACAACACTAATTAATTTTCTTTTCTTTTCTTTTTTTTTAGACAGAGTCTCACTTGGTCACCCTCAGTAGAGTGTTGTGGCATCATAGCTCACAGTAACCTCAAATTCTTAGGTTCAAGCTATCCTCTTGCCTCAGCCTCCCAAGTAGCTGGGACCATAGGCGCATACCACAACGCCCAGCTATTTTTTAGAGATGGGGTCTTTCTCTTGCTCAGGCTGGCCTCGAACCTGTGAGCTCAGGCAATCTACGTGCCTTGGCTTCCCAAGAGCTGGGATTATAGGCATGAGCCATTGCGCCCGGCACTAATTAGTTTTCAAATGTTAAACTGAGGCCACATGCTTGAGATAAATCCCACTTAGGCCTGGTATACCATCTTTCTTCTGTATTGCTGAATTCAGGTTGCTAGTATTTTTTGAAGATTTTTATGTCTATATTCATAAGTGATATTGATTCTGAATTTTCTTTTCATATGGCATCTATGTTTGGTTTTTCTATCACGGTAATACCAGCCTTCCCACCAAATGTTCTCAAGAGTGCTCTCAGGCTTGAATTTCTTCACGCAGGGTTCTAAAAATAAAGTCGCTTCCTTTGGAGAGGGTTTCAGAGCTCTTTATTCGTATGATCTCCCTCTGCTCCTAAGCAAAGTTCCTAAGCCACTGCTCTGGAGCTGGGGCTGGGAATAATAGCCCTTCTCTTAGAGTGACACACTTGCTTTAGGAGTAGGGTGCTGGAGGGAGTCTTTTCAGCTCGCCTCTCATGGAATGAAATGTCTACCCTATGAGTGAACTGCAGTGAGAATAATTGGGGACCCAATATTCTAAGCCTGTTGCAACTGGGATATAGCCTCTGCCCTATGAATGGAGGGAAGTAGAAGGACTGAACTCCCACCTTTTAACCACAATCAACAAGAATTCGGCCTCTGCAATACAGAGCTAGATAAGAAATGCTGGGAGCTCGCTTTTCCAAGGGAGATGCTAGAGGCTTTGACTAAGAGCTCCATAGGGGTCAGCAAGTAGTGGCTCAAGTGCAATAGAAACTCGCCCTTTTGAGTAAGATTTAGTAGATTAAAAAAAATAAATAAATCGTTCTTCATTTGCTCTATAGTCTTAGGACAATTTCCAAATGCTACTTTTTAAAAAAATAATTTTCAGTAATCATGGTTGTTTCACTGGGGAATGGGTCTGCAGAGTACCTCATCTTGCCATTCCAGAAGTCATCTCAATTCTCATTATGTCTTTTAATGTTATTTGTATGCTAATTCATTTAAAGCACCCAATCAAGTACAGAAACATGGCCATTCTATTTTTTGAGACAGAGTCTCACTATGTCACCCTCTGTAGAGTGCCGTCGTGTCACAGCTCACAGCAACCTCAAACACTTGGGCTTAAGTGATTCTCTTGCCTCAGTCTCCCAAGTAGCTAGGACTACAGGCACCTGCTACAATGCCTGGCTATTTTTTGGTTGCAGTTGTCATTGTTGTTTAGCAGGCCCGGGCCAGGCTTGAACCCCCTAGCCTCGGTGTATGTGGCCAGTGCCCTACTCACTAAGCTGTGGCCACCAAGCCAAAATGGCCATTCTTGAGAGCACCCAGTTTTATTCCCACCACAAATCACAGAATATCTAAAACAGTTGGCTATTTCAAAGGATAGAGGAAAACAACTAAATTCTATTCTTTCTAGCATAAATTTCAAGATCATTCTACTCATGCCTAAAGAGTATTCAAATATCATGACTGAAAGCAAAAATTAAAAGAAAAGCATTTTATAACTAATAAATGTTTATTTATTTATTTATTTTTGAGACAGTCTCATTTTGTTGCCCTCCGTAGAATGCTCTGGTGTCACAGCTCACAGCAACCTCAAACTCTCGGGCGGAAGCAATTCTCTTGCCTCAACCTGCCAAGTAGCTGAGACTACAGGCACCTGCCACAGTGCCCAGCTATTTTTAGAGACAGAATCTTGCTCTTGCTCAGGCTGGTCTCAAACGCATGAGCTCAAGCAATCCACCCTCCTCGGCCTTCTAGAATGCTAGGATTATGGGTGTGAGCCACTGCAGCTGGCACTAGTTTATATTAATCATAATTTTGTAACTGGCATACACCAATGGAAAGCATTTTCCCTTATAGTTTGAAGTAAAAAATTGCAAAGTAATGACAGATTGTTGAAAAAATTACAAAACAGTATAAAGATTCCACTTTTTCCCTTTCTTTTCTGAGTAGCCACTATTAACAGTTTGAAATATATTTTATGCATATCTTCAAAATACAGATATACAATTTCTACTTTGTGGTTTTGTTTTTCTACAAGAAAGGGAAAAGATTATATATTGCTCTACAACTTGTGTTTTTTCATTCACTATATAATGCAATCCATCCTTCCAAACACCTATATACAGGCTCAGCACCTGTGGCTCAACGGGCTAAGGTGCCAGCCATGTACACCTGAGCCGGGTTCAAATCCACCCTGAGCCTGCCAAACAACGATGGCAGCAACCAAAAAAAAAAAAAAAAAAAAAAGGCCAGGCATTGTGGTGGGTGCCTGTAGTCCCAGCTATTTGGGAGGTGGAGGCAGGAGACTCACTTGAGCCCAGGAATTGGAGCTTGCTGTGAGCTGTGATGCCATGGCAGGCACTCTACCCAGGGTGATGGCTTGAGGCTCTGTCTCAAAAACAAACAAAAAAAAAAACACCTATATACAAACGATTACTACTTATTCTTTTTCTTGGCTTTTTATAGTATGGATTTAACATAGTACTCCTGTTGAATATTTATGTTAAATTTTTCCATTATTATAAAAAATCCTCGGTGGCGCCTGTAACTCAAGGAGTAGGGCGCCAGCCCATACACTGGAGGTGGTGGGTTCAAACCTGGCTCCGGCCAAAAACTGGGGGGGGAAAAAATGTTCTAAATATAGAAGATTAAAAATGAAGGCAGAGGCGGTGCCCACAGCTCAGTGGGTAGGGCGCCAGCCACATATACCGAGACTGGTGGGTTCTTACCCAGCCCAGGCCAGCTAAAGCAACAATGACAACTGCAACAAAAAAATAGCCAGGCGTGGTGGGCACCTATAGTCCCAGTTACTTGAGAGGCTGAGGCAAGAGAATCACTTAAGCCCAAGAGTTTGAGGTTGCTGTGAGCTGTGATGCCAAAGCACTCTACCGAGGGCAACATAGTGAGACTCTGTCTCAAAAAAAAAAAAAAAAAAAAAATGAAGGCAGAATGTCTAAGACTAGCCAGTACCCATCAATATAACTGAAATTATGGTCCTGTATCAATACATCTAAATTACTCTTCCACCATACAGAATTTACTCCTAAAATACCTAACTAAATTGGTACTTGACAAGTCATAAAAAATCTATTCAACTCAGTTGAGAACTTGTCAGAGTTCTCATACAGGTCAGTGTAATATCAAATCAATTTCAATTAACTTAAAAAAAAACAACAACAAAATAATTTGTTTTTCTCCCTTTAATTCTAGAGAAATTTAATTCTGCTTAATTCTACTTTTTTTTTTTTTTTCTTTCAGTTTTTGGCTGGAGCTGGTTTTGAACCCACCACCTCTGGCATACGGGGCCGGCGCCCTACTCACTGAACCACAGGTGCCGCCCTCTACTTTTTTTTTTAATAGTTTAGATGAAATCTGAGTTGTATATAGTTTGAATCTGTCTTTAATTCTATTTTACTTACTAAAACTTCTCCATGAGATATACAGAGGCTCTCCTGGTTCCTGATGAAGGTTGATATTATCCCATAACAGCTGAATATACACAAGTTTACTATCCTGGGACAGAGATGACAGAGGAAGCTAAAAGAGACCAACAGAAAGTATTAGTATCCTCAGCACAATAATTAACAGTGGCTCTACCAAAACTTGACAGATGAGTTCTTTCAAAATTCTGGACCTAAAATTCTACACAAATTTCAACTTTTGTGAATGTCTAACAATAAATGTTCTTATTATTTTCTGAGGTTTACGTTTCTCATGTGAATTTTAGGGATTAGAATGACAACTTGGTAACTGGCACACTGATCACATGAAAGATTAATCACCATTACAAAAAAAAATTTTTTTTTTTTAGAGACAGAGTCTCACTTTGTCACCCTCGGATGAGTACTATGGCATCACAGCTCATAGCAACCTCCAGCTCTTAGGCTTAGGTGATTCTCTTGCCTTAGCCTCTCGAGTAGCAGGCACCTGTCACAAGGCGCAGCTATTTTTTTGTGGCAGTTTGGCCGGGACTGGATTTGAACCCACCACCCGCAGCATATGGGGCCAGTGCCCTACTCACTGAACCACAGGAGCCGCCCAAAATTCCTCTGAGTTTTTTATTTTTATTTTTTTTTGAGACAGAGCTTCAAGCTGTTGCCCTGGGTAGAGTGCCGTGGTGTTGCAGCTCACAGCAACCTCCAACTCCTGGGCTTAAGCAATCCTCTTGCCTCAGCCTCCCAAAGAGCTAGAACTAAAGGTGCCCACCACAACACCCAGCTAGTTTTTAAATTCTTCACCTTTTCTTTTCTTGCAGTATTTGGCCGGGACCGGGTTTGAACCTGCCACCTCTGGTATATGGGGCCGGCGCCCTACTCCTTGAGCCACAGGCACTGCCCACCCAGCTAGTTTTTAGAGACGAGGTCTCACTCTTGCTGAGGCTGATTTCGAGCTTAAGCAATCCACCTACCTTGACCTCCCAGAGTGTTAGGATTACAGGAGTGAGGTACCAGGCCTGGCTAAGAAACGATTTTGGTTGCACCCCATGTTTATGTTTGAGGTCTGGGTGTCTCTCAAGGATTCAGTATACTATAGGGCATCCCTAAAGTTGCCATACATTGGGAAAGTGGGAGGGAGATTGTTGATAAATGTACTGGTATTTTTACTTACAAAATATTCATTACAAAATTTACAAAATGGTCTCTATATGTTGGTCACCTCTTTGTAAAATCTCATATTAAATATTTTGTAATTAAAGTTACAGTTAGCTACAGTTTCCCTTTTTTCCCCTATTCTTGGCAACTGTTGGACACCCTATAAAACTGAGGACCTCTAGCAGCTCAGTGTCGGTAGTAGACTTAGGGCAAGTAGAGTAGGAGCTTGGGAGTCAGATAGGATCGTGGCTTTCCCATCACTTACTCAGCATGTGAACTACTCTCTTTTAATTATATGTAGTATCACCTGAAAAATATGGATAGTATGAGTCTTTTCAAAGTTGGGAGTATGACAGTTTGAAATAAAAGCTACCTTTCTAGCCGCCCTTGCAGCTAGATATGACCACATAACTAAGTTCAGTCCAAAGAGGTACAAGTGAAAATATTACGTACAACTCCAGGAGCTGTCTCTTAAGAAAAAAGACATACTCTCCTCTACGCACTTTTCTCCCTACTGCTGGCTGGAATGTGGACGTGATAACTTGGAGGTAATCAGCTATCCTGGACCAGAAGTAGAACTTGGAAACAGAGGTCATGTAGTGCTAAGCAAAAAGAGAAAAGGATCTCAACCTGCACCATCCATGGGCTGCCTATCTAAACTTTTAAATGAGAGTGAAATAAACCTTATTAAACTACTGTCGTATACTTTCTGGAGCTTGAAGTTAAGCCTCAACCTAATACCAATGTAATATAGGCATAGAAGATAGTACCCTACCTGTACACCTTCATTACAATGCTCCGAAGTGAGGATAAGTCCTGGTAAGTTACTAGGAAGGTCCAAACGTCTGAAATACCAAACGAGGTTCCAGAAAATGATTGGATGTTGATTGATGAAAGAGGATGTGTGAATCACTTGATCACCTTCATTTTCTAGCAGAGATTCAAGTTCTTTCCGAAGCACTAGAGGACTCAAGTAGGGCACAGAAACAGGGAGAGGACTGGGCCTTTTTCCTAAAGGATCCTTAAAAAACAATACAAAAAGAAGTGATTATTATTTTTTCAATTCTTTATGCTTAAAAGCACTTCTCAGTAAGATTATAATTCCCTGTCTATCCTTTTAAAATCAGTTATTTTAGGACCACTGCTACACAAAGAACATCCTAACGGAAGAAAAATACTCCACCTTAAATATCAATCACTGAGCAAGAAAATTAATAATCCGTATTTCACTAGGTCCTTGAAAACAGTTTCTAGCTCATATTATTAAGAGAAATGGCCTATTGTATGATTCATTCTTTCTTTTCACCTTTTTATAAGAAATATTGGCATTTCAGATGATTCATAATGATGTATGTGGGACATTATCTTTCTACCACTACACCTAAACAGATGGGGTAAATTTTTGTGTTAATATTCTTTGTTGATTCCTATTAAAATTATATTTAACTTGTTTTAAAATTTGATTCTGAAGGAATTTAAAAATAGCGTTTTGATAATACTAATGAAAAAAGAAATGAAAAAAATAAAACCCAACCTAGGCCTTGTAAATTATGCATATTATAATCAGGATAAAATATATACAACCAACTCACTAATAATAAAAACCCTAGTGCCACACTCTACTCTCTAAAACCATTTCCCTCTAAAAGAAAACAGGGTTTCTTAAACAAATGGCTGACTCTTGGTCTGAGGAAGAAAATATACAACACAGCATGAAACATCTTGTGAGATAAGAAAGCAAGAAATTACAAAAAGTCACTAGACTTTTTAATTTTAATTTAAATTTTTAAATTAAAAATTTAATGACTTTTAATTTTTAGTGACTTTTAACTTTTTTAAAAAAATTACAAAAAGTCACTAGAACCAGGTGCAGTGGCTCACGCCTATAAGCCTAGCACTCTGGGAGGCTGAGACAGGTGGATTGCTTGAACCCATGAATTCAAGACCAGCCTCAGCAAAAGCGAGACCCTGTGTTTACTAAAAAATAGAAAAACTGGGGCAGTGCCTGTGGCTCAGTGGGTGGGGCGCTGGCCCCATATACCGAGGGTGGCACGTTCAAACCCAGCCCCAGCAAAACTGCAACAACAAAAGAAATAGCCGGCATTGTGACAGGTGCCTGTAGTCCCAGTTACTCAGGAGGCTGAGGCAAGAGAATCACCTAAGCCCAAGAGCTGGAGGTTGCTGTGAGCTGTGATGCCACAGAACTCAACCGTGGGTGATAAAGTAAGACTCTGTCTCTAAAAAATAAAAAATAAAAAATAGAAAAACTGAGGCAAGAGATTCACTTGAGCCTGAATTGGAGGTTGCTATGAGCTATGACACCACGGCACTCTACCCAGGGTGACAGCTTAAGACTGTCTCAAAAAAAAAAAAAACTCCACTAGAGTTATGTCAAGAGGACTAATGAGCCAACTTACACAGGCACCTAGCTAAGCAAAAACAGTGTAAAATAAGAATCAATAAAGATAAAAACAGTTAAATTTAAACATAAATGTTTATTAATTTAATTTTTCCTCACTGACTCTCTCCTAAACATAAATGTTTAAATCAATGACTTCATAGTACTCTATTCCCTCAAATTAGCTGATCACCTTGAAGAATGATAGAGATCTAACTTGTTATTTTGAAAATTGGTAAATAAAAGGAAAGGTTCAAACATTTATTTTGCTTTTCCAAAATAAATTTCTTTCTTTCTTTTTTTTTTTTAGAGACAGAGTCTCACTTCATTGCCTCTGTAGAGTGCCGTGGCGTCACACAGCTCACAGCAACCTCCAACTCCTGGGCTTAGGCGATTCCCCTGCCTCAGCCTCCCAAGTAGCTGGGACCACAGGCGCCCGCCACAGCGCCCGGCTAAGTTTTGATGCAGTTCAGCTGGGGCCGGGTTTGAACCCGCCACCCTCGGTATATGGGGCCGGCGCCCTACTCACTGAGCCACAGGCACCGCCCTCTTTTTTTTTATTTTTTTTATTTTTTTTAGAGACAGAGTCTCACTATGTCACCCTTGGTAGAATGCTGTGGCATCACAGTTCACAACAGCCTCTAACTCTTGGGCTGAAGTGATTCTCTTGCCTCAGCCTCCCAAGTAGCTGGGACTATAGGCACCTGCCACAACATCCAGCTATTTTTTGTTGCAGTTGTCATTGGTGTTTAGCTGGCCTGGGGCCGAGTTTGAACCTACCACCTTCAGTGTATGTGGCTGGCGCCATAACCATTGCACAACAGGCGCTGAGCCTAAATTTCATCTTTAGAAAACCAAGCAAAAGATGTGAAGTGTCTCCTTGTAATGTATTATATCCATATTACAAAGAAGAAATGACAGTATTAGACGATTATATTTTATAGCTCCTAAAAAAATGACTTTATCTAGGCATTGAGACAACAACAGCCACTAATATCACAAAGACAGTTTACCTTTATTATCAGAAGTAATATACCATGGATAAAATTGTTAATTTTTAAAGACAGAGTCTCACTTTGTCTTACATTTTAGTGTATCTGTATGTATTTTTTAAAGACACAGTCTCATTTTGTTAATCTCAGTGGGGTGCCATGGTGTCACAGCTCACAGGAAGCTCAAACTCTTGGGCTCAAACCATCCTCTTGCCTTTCCCTCCCAAGTATCTGGGACTACAGGCACCTGTCACAATGCTCAGTGACTTTTTTTTTTTTTTAGAGAGGAGGTCTCGCTCTAGATTAGGCAGGTCTTTGACTTGTGAGCTCAGGCAATATACCTGCCTCAGCCTCTCAGGGTGCTGGGATTACAGGCATGGGCCATCGTGCCCAACCCTCTTGTAATGAATGAACTTTATGTGATCTTGACTCCTCAAACAATAACAAAAACACACATTTGACATGTTTGAGACAATCATAAATTTGAACAGACTGAATAACAATTTTTTTTGTATGATAATGGTATTGTGATTATATATATTTCAAATCCTCATAATTTAGGGATACATACTGAAATATGTACAAACAGAATATATGATGTTGAAATCTGCTATAAAATAATCTAGGAAGGCTCGGCGCCTGTGGCTCAACAGGCTAAGGTGCCAGCCACATACACCTGAGCTGACGGGTTCGAATCCAGCCCGGGCCTGCCAAACAATGACGGCTGCAACTAAAAAATGGCCAGGCGTTGTAGCGGGCGCCTGTAGTCCCAGCTACTTGGGAGGCAGAGGCAAGAAACTGGCTTGAGCCCAGGAATTGGAGGTTGCTGTGAGCGGTGATGCCACAGCACTCTATCCAGGGTCTGTTTCAAAAAAAAAACATTTTGAGGCTCTGTCTCAAAAAAAAAAAAATAATGTAGGAAAAGGGAAACGAATGAGGGTATATATAAAAGAATGGCCATGGGGCAGCGCCTATGGCTCAAAGGAGTGGGGCACTGGCCCCATATACCTGAGGTGGTGGGTTCGAACTCAACCCTGGCCAAAAACTGCAAAACATAAATAAATAAATAAATAAATAAATAAATAAATAAATAAATAAATAAGAGAATGGCCATAAAATAGAAATTACTGAAGCTAAATGATGGGTCAAGTGGGGGCAGAGGCAAGATGGCCACCTAGAGCCAGCTTTTGATAGAGGCTCCCATCTAGAAGGAGAGTTAAAGGACAGAAGTTTAGCAAGAAAGCCGATTGGGCGAATCTGAGCCAAGAGAGAAGGTTGAAGAACACACATCAACCCTGCTGAGACAAGCTGCGACCCCAAGTATACAAACAAAAGGTATGAAAACCATCGCCAAGTGGACAGGAGTCCCCTCCCCCACAAGAACGGCTTGCAATATACACCATACAAACAAGCGAGCTGAGTTCAAATATCCTCCCATTTTATCCCACAGGAGAGACCCTCTAAAAACTGGACCTCCTTCCCCTACTAGGGTGCCATGGCACTGTCCTGCCAGGCATAAAACTGTGTAACACTGTATATATTGTCTACCAGCAATTTTGAACTCCCAGCACTCCCCTCCCCTGTCATCCCGAGATCTGGAAGCCATCCCCTGTGGAGTCCAGACTCTTGGGCATATTCTCCAGGGGTGTGGACGGGGCATGGGTTATTACTGGTCTGTGCTGATTCTCTGGCACGGGAGAGAGGAGAGATCGCTCAGCTGAGAGACAACCTCAGCTTGTCTCTCAGCTGGGAGAGAACTACACAGAAGCAGCGGGAACAACAGAGCTCACCCCCCTGGGGATATTTTGAAAGGGCACTCCCAGTATTTCTGGGCAACCAGAGGAAGCCAGGCATCTTCTCTGGTAGCAGCCACTGGTGGAAAGGATCTGGGACGAAACACAGGCCCCGTGAGTAAAGGTTATGCCTGAGGCGGCACCGGCCTGGGCGGAGCGCAGGGAATAAAATTCGCAGGCGCAGAGACAGCAGACTCCCAGGGTGGGGCTGACCCAGAGGACTGCTTCACTGAGTCTCAGGAACTGCAGCCGAGACTGGGCAGTGGCACAGACAGGGTAGAGTTACTCAAACAGCGTCTGTATTCCTGGGACAGAAACAAATTCTGCAAAGTTGTTCTGTTCTGTAAGCAACATTAATCAGGGGCAGGGCTGGAACTGAGTGAAACACCCCATCCCTCATTAAGCACCCAAGATTGTCAGGCCTCACCTCCTCCTGCAGAATAGTGGCAGAGAGTGGCGGCCTGGCTCAGGAGACATAGATCTCCCTGTGACCCAGGCAGGCCCAAAACACCTGAAGAATCTGCTCTTTGGAGGGAACTGGGTCACAGCCCTGAGGGGTTACCAGTGACTGGGTGTGACAGAGGTGCAAGATGGGGAAGGAAACATCAATCTTCCCAGACTAATTTATTTGCTGAGTGGGTCCTTCTGACCTCATGGAGCACTGGAGCGAGTCAAACTCGAGCTGCCAGCAGACACTCGCTATCTAATTGCCAGAGACCTTTTGAACTCTCCCAACTGAGACTGGTGCTGACTGGGACAATTGATTTGGACCTCTTGAACTGAGCCAACCACTTGAGGACTATCCAAAGTGGTACCCTGGGTGTGTGGTTATGGAAAGGTTGGATTTTCCTTTTCCAATTGTTGCCTGTGAGGGGCACGGTGACTTAATTGCTGGTATTTCTCCACAGTTCACACTTCAACCCAGAGTAACTGATTCACTAGGGTAAGACAGAGAACAGCTAAAAATAAGAAAGAACCAAGATTAGCCCCACCACACCAAGAAGGTCTCCAGTTTCTCAGGCCGTACCACTGTATGGGTCCTTGGCAAAGCTCTAGGGGAAAAGGTACAGACACCAGTACCAGCTCTTAGGCAAAGGACTGACCGATCACTACTCCTGGAGCCTCCAACCCAACTTCTCTCTATCTGCTCATCTAGCCATGTAAAATAATCATGGGGTGGAATCAGCGGAAAAGTTCTGGTTACATGAATAAGCAGAGTAGATCAACACCCCCACCACCACCAAGGAACAATTTGGTGGACACAACTGAAGATCCCATTCATAAACGGATGGCTGAGATGTCAGAAACCAAATTCACAATTTGGATTGCAAATAAGATCAATAAAATAGAGGAAAATTTGGAATTAGAAATTCAAGGAGCATTTCAAAAGTTGTCTCAAGAATTTAAGGAATTCAAAGACAAAATCACCAAAGATTTTGACACATTGAGACAAGAATTTACAGCCCTCAAAGATCTGAAAAATACAGTAGAATCCCTTAGTAACAGAATGGAGCAAGCAGAAGAAAGGATTTCTGACACTGAAGATAAAGCTTGCAAACGTTCCCAAACTCTCAAAGAGGATGAGAAAATGAGAGCAAAAATGGATCATTTTCTCAGAGAGCTCTGGGATAATTCAAAGAGAAGCAATATTCGCCTGATAGGGGTCCCTAAAGGCAATGAAGTGGCTTCGCAAGGCACAGAGGCCCTTCTTCACCAGAATATGAAAGAGAACTTTCCAGACATGCCATGGATTCTGAAATTCAGATAGCAGACAGTTTCAGAAAGCCAGCACGACTCAACCCGAATAAAATATCCCCCAGGCACATCATAATTAACTTCATTAAAGTTAATATGAAGAAGAAAATTCTGAAAGCAGCCAGATGCAAGAAAACCATAACCTACAAGGGGAAAAATATTAACTGCAGATCTCTCTGCTCAAACCTTTCAAACTAGAAGAGGGTGGTCATCGACTTTTAATCTCCCAAAACAAAATAACTTTCAACCCAGGATCCTGCATCCAGCTAAACTGAGTTTCATTTATGATGGAGAAATTAAATACTTTAATGACATTCACATGTTGAAGAAATTTGCCATAACTAAACCAGCTCTCCAGGATGTCCTCAGACCTATCCTCCACAATGACCAGCACAATCCTCCACCACAAAAGGAAACACACTCAGAAACTTTTGGTCAAATTCCAATTTCCACAGTAGTGAAAGGATTAAAAATGTCCACTGGACTTTTCGAACAACTCAATACCCAAAATTCCACCAGGCTTATCAATATTCTCAATTAATGTGAATGGCTTAAATTGCTCCATAAAGAGGCACTGGTTGGCTGACTGGATACAAAAACTCAGGCCAGATATCTGCTACATACAAGAATCTCATCTTACCTTAAAAGATAAATATAGACTCAGAGTGAAGTCTAAGGGATGGTCACCTATATTCTAGGCAAATGGAAAACAGAAAAAAGCAGGTGTTGCAATCTTATTCGCAGACAATATAGGCATTAAACCAACAAAAGCAGGGAAGGATAAGGATGGATACGTCATATTTATTAAGTGTTAAACTCAATATGAGATTTCAATTATTAACATTTATGCACCCAAGCAGAATGCACCTCAATTTATAAGAAAAACTCTAACAGACATGAGCAACTTGATTTACTCCAGCTTCATAGTAGTCAGAAATTTTAACACTCCTTCAGCAGTGTTGGAGATCCTCCAATAAAAACCTAAGCAAAGAAATTTTTTTTTCTTTTTTTTTTTTTTTGAGACAAAGCCTCAAGCTGTCACCCTGGAACAGTGGCATCACAGCTTACAGCAACCTCCAATTCCTGGGCTCAAGTGAGTCTCCTGCCTCCGCCTCTCAAGTAGCTGGGACTACAGGCACCCGCCACAATGCCTGCCATTTTTTGGTTGCAGCCATCATTGTTGTTTGGAGGGCCCTGGATTTGAACCCGCCAGCTCAGGTATATGTGGCTGGTGGCTTAGCCACTTGAGCCACAGGCGCCGAGCCAGAAATTTTAGATTTAAAGTTAACCATTCAACATTTGGATTTAACAGACATCTACAAAACATTTCTTCCTAACAAAACTGAATACATATTCTTCTCATCAGCCAATGGAACATACTCCAAAATCGATCAATCTTAGGTAACAAATCTAACCTTAGCAAATTTAAAAGAACAGAAATTATTCCTTGCATCTTCTTGACAATCAGGGAATAAAAGTTGAACTCAGTAACAACAGGAATCTGCATACTCATACAAAAACATGGAAGCTAAATAACCTTATGCTGAATGATAGATGGGTCATAGACGAGATTAAGAAAGAAATTACCAAATTTTTAGAACAACAATGAAGACATGAATTATCAGAACCTCTGGGATACTGCAAAGGCAGTCCTAACAGGGAAATTCATAGTACTGCAAGCCTTCCTCAAGAAAACGGAAAGAGAGGAAGTTAACAACTTAACGGGACGTCTCAAGCAACTGGAAAAGGAAGAACATTCCAATCCCAAACCCAGTAGGAGAAAAGAAATAACCAAAATTAGAGCAGAATTAAATGAAATTGAAAACAAAAGATTTATACAATAGATCCATAAATTGAAAAGTTGAAAAGGTCAATAAAATAGATAAACCTTTAGCTAACCTAACCAGGAAAAAGAGTAAAATCTCTAATTTCATCAATCAGAAATGGTAAAGACAAAGTAACAACAGACTCCTCAGAATTTCAAAAAATCCTCAATGAATATTACAAGAAACTTTATTCTCAGAAATATGAAAATCTGAAGAAAATTGACCAATACTTGGAAGCACGCCACCTTCCAAGACTCAGCCAGAATGAAGTAGAAATGCTCAACAGGCCTATATCAAGTTCTGAAATAGCATCAACTATACAAAATCTCCCTACAAAGAAAAGCCTGGGACCAGATGGCTTCACATCAGAATTCTACCAAACCTTTAAAGAGGAACTAGTACCTATATTAAACAACCTTTTCCAAAATATAGAAAAAGAAGGAATATTACCCAACACATTCTATGAAGCAAACATCACCTTGATCCCTAAACCAGGAAAAGACTCA
>CAUYRH010139604.1:0-58850 GCA_963574655.1 Perodicticus potto
GCGCCTGCTGGACCCTCCCAGAGCCCTCTAGACCCCACCCAGAGCCTGCTGGACCCGCCCAGAGCCCTCTAGACCCCGCCTAGAGCCCGCTGGACCCTCCCAGAGCCCTCTAGACCCCACCCAGAGCCTGCTGGACCCGCCCAGAGCCTGCTGGACCCGCCCAGAGCCCGCTAGACCCCGCCCAGAGCCTGCTAGACCTGCCCAGAGCCCGCTGGACCCTCCCAGAGCCCACTAGACCCCGCCCAGAGCCCGCTAGACCCCACCCAGAACCCTCTGGACCCGCCCAGAGCCTGCTTGACTCCACCCAGAGCCCCCTGAACCCGCCCAGAGCCCGCTGGACCCGCCCAGAGCCCGCTGGACCCGCCCAGAGCCTGGCACAGCCGCCTCCTACCCTCCTGGCAGCACCCGTCTCTTTGGGTCAGCAAACCTGATGTCAGATCATTCCGTCTGACAAAGTCTCTCCTCGTCTGAAACTCCCTGTCTCCTCACATCTTCATCAGGCCGTTTCCACATGTCTAAGCATTTTAATGGCATATGGTTCCAGGGGGAATCTCCAAATGAGAGAAAATTAGCAACTGTGCTTATTGGGCTAAAGAAAACGACTGGAGGGGAAGTTTTCTTTAAAAAGACCCACGTGAAGCAGCAGCCCAAGGAGATGAGACCACGATGAAAATGATGGTTTTGCTGGGGCTGGAGGTGGGGGTGGATGATCAGCTGCGCTTCCTTCCCCGAATGCGTCACAGTCATTAATTTGTTTAATTTATTTTTTGCCTCTTCCCTAGTGAAGCAGCCCAATCCCCTGCCGGCCCACCCATCTGAACAAATTACACTTTGGAAAGATCCGAGTGCTTCAATTTCCCATTAAATATAATACGAAACCACAATGCCCTTGTTCTGGCCTGATGACTCCTCGCCAAAGATCTACAAGCGCTTTTTACAGTTGCCGCCTGGCAATGTTTTGTCACCCTTGGCGACACAGAAGCAGGAAAGCAGGCGCGGGACCCCTGTATTCACCTGTCCTGTATTCACCTGTCCTCGCGCGCACGCCTCCTGGGCAGTGTTCTCAGCCCGCGTCACCCGGATGCGATCTGGTTCTGCAGCCCCATACCAAAGTCTTCGTGGCAGGAGCCACACTGGCTGCTTCTCTGGCGTCCCCACTGTGCCGAGCCAGCGGCAGTTGTCTGCTGAAGGATTAACAGAGCTAAGCCCCGTGAGGGCAGAGAGAGCTCGCAGTCCCGGCCTATGTAGCTACAAGTCACAGACCCAAACGCTCGTCCCGCCCTCCCTCCCTCTGCTGCCCTGCGAGCAGCCCCTGCTCAGGCTGGGGACATGCGCACCGCCGCACGTCCCGTGTCCCCAGGAACCTCGTTACTTGATGTTTACATTTCATTTTCTGCATGTTCTCTTACTCGGGCAGATTGGAAATTGAAATGTCCAGGAGTTACACGGATGGTATATATGGGTCTTTTGGGCCAGAGATTAGTTGTCAAGTTTTAATATTGAATTTTTTATTGTGAAAGCCTGTCAAAGGTTGCTGGGGGGAGGTGAGGGCTCAGACCCACGTCACCTAATGTTCAACATAATTAGGATTTGAGCCTCTGGCTCTGCCACCTCTGCACTTTCTTAACCTTCTTTCTGGGCTGCAAAGAAAGGTTGGACCACAGCAGTCTGGTGACTTCTTAGGAGAAGTTTCTAAGAAGCAGGAGGTGGAGCTGGCCCTGTTGCCCAGAGCAGGCTGTCCCCTGAGTCAGTGCTCACTCGTGCCCATCCAGGACACTGCCCTGAGACCAAGATACCTGGTCTCTGCCCACACAGGCAGTTAGGGCCAAGTGGAGGACGGGGGTGGTGTCAACAGCACTAGACGTCTGCAGGCCTGGGCTTGGTGCTGTCTCAACCACTGACCAGAGAATCATCCCCAGGACCTTGTGTGTCCTCCTCTGTAAAGCGGGCAGCTACCGGGCACGTGAGGGCTCTGTGCCGCTCAGTGAGGACGCTGTCGTCCGCCACTTTGCAGCTCTCGGCACCATGAAGAATGGAAGTCTTTGTCTAAAAGTCTTGCAGCTCCCTAAGATGGGGCCCAGATTGAAGCCTTGGCTCTGCTGGACAACCTCAAAGGTGTGAGGACTAGTGGGAGTAATGTGCGTGGAGCAGAGTGCCTGGCACTCAGCCAATGTTGCCTTCTCCTTCTAGAAGGTGCCATGTAGAATCTGTAAAAAGAACGGACATCTGGGAGGGTGACTTGAAAGAATAATTGTGTGATGGTGACCATTTCTTAAGCACAAAGAATTCTGGAGGCATGGGGATGTCCATGGAGGAGCCTGACCCCAAACGAGCTCACACGGACTGCTGCTCCAAGGATTATTCTCTTTTGGATACTGGAAAAGACTCTCTGAAAGGCCCGTCCGTCGAGCCCACCTCTCATCTCTGCTCAGGCACCCTCCCTCCTGGGCCACAGTGCGGTGGGGTTAAGAGGGACCCACATTCAGGACCTGGAGACTGGCGGTGTGACACTCTGCCACACTCAGCACTACCCGCCCTCCCCAGGGATGTGTTCCTTTGCTCTTCCGGTTTATCCCTGGGCACACCTGCCCCTCTCACTGGAGACAGTGGTAGGGGACAGTCTTTCTCTGAGACTCCCCTGCAGGGCCAGGACAGGGTTTCCCCCACAACCCTTCTGCTCGATCACATCACCATGTGCACAAATGCACACACACGCTGATGCAAAGCCTCCCTAGCAAAGAGTGGCTCAGGCAGTTCAGGGGATTCTTCATACAAATTAGACTCTTTTCCCACCTTTTTTAACCTTCTGTGTCTCCTGCCCCCGTTTCCCCTCCGTATGCCCTGTGGCAGTTAACTGTATTTGCTGACTTGATGGACTCGCAGGGTGCCCAGGTATTTGGTAAGATGTTATTCTGGGTGTGTCTGTGAAGGCGTTTCAGGGTGAGAGCACCGTGTGTGTCAGGAGACTAAGTGAAGACAACTGCCCTCCTCCATGTGGTGGGCCCCATTCGGTCACTTGAGAGGCTGAGCAGAACCGGGAGGCTGGTCCCTTGACCTGTCTCCCAAATAAGGGGGACCCCTGCCCGACAGCCATGTGTGGGGAAGCCTGTCTCCTCCTGCCTTCACCTCAGCCTGCAGGGTTGGGTCTCCTGGGGGTCGAGTCTCCGACTTTTGGACTACAGCTGCTCTCCTGGGTCTGCAGCTTATCCACTGAAGATCTGATATTTCACAGCTTCCGAAGTCACAGGTACCATATTTTTATAATACCTCTCCCCTGCTCTTTATGTGGGGTCTGCGTCCTGTCGGTTCTATTTTTCTGGAGAACACGAGCACCCCCAAACCTGCTGGCTCTTACCAGGGCTGTGACCGAGACCTCCCTTACCCATACTGCTTTTAAATAACCTCACTGACCCCTCAGCTTCAAACCACACTTACGTCGTGAAATCTAAACTTTTCTCATTAGTCGAGATTCCTCCAGAGCGCCAAGCTCTGACCTTATATACTTGACCGTCACCTTGCTGTCCCTCCTGGACATCTCAGAGGTTGCCTACACTCAACCTGTCCAAAGCAGACAGCAGCATTTTCCTCGCAGCCAGCCTCTTGTCCACTGGTCCCTGGGTCAGGGAGTGCCCCTCCCTCCACAGTTGCCCAGTCCTGGGACCATCCCTCTTACATTCTAGAAATCCGGCCAGTGCTCAGGGACAGGGGACGTGTCCTCATGTTCTGTCAGACCTTCCCTGGTGTGCTCAGACCTTCCCTGGAGTGCCCATCAGCTCTGCGTCTGGTCATTCTTCACATCTCTTACAAGTGTTCACTACAAGTTTGCCTGCCTTTCTATGTTAGATTCTGTGCTCCTTCTGGACACAAATCCTGACTGATCCATTTTGTTTTAATCCCTCAGTTCCCAGCCATGTACTTGGTAAATACCAGACACTTGACAAATGGCTGATGTCTGAATGAATGATGGAATGAATGAGGACTTCCCCTGAAAGTCCAGAGGGCACAGGGAAGATGGCAGGGCATAAGACCTTGGTCTGACTCAGGAAACAAGGCAGAAACAGAAGTTAATTTGTTTGCCAGAAATAAATAAAAGGCAAATTCTCCTTGATTAAATGTGAAGTGAGGAAAATGGAAACAAGCAGTTATCTTAAGAGCAGGGTGGCTAATACCCAAACTACTCCCTGTGGGACAGGGCGAGTCTGCTATGGAAGGCTTTTGTTGGTGTGTTTGTTTTTGTTGTTGTTTTCCAAGGACACTGAGGCAAGCCCAGACTTTCTAAAGAGGCCCTGGGGTAGATTTAAAGTTCTCCCAACACTCACCGCCTGAGATCCTAAGGCTCTGATTCAAAGGCCTAGTACAGAGCAGGACTCCCGAAGCTCAATTAATCTAACTCATCAAGATAGATTGGATTTGAATTGTGGATCCAGGAAGCTGCTAACAGTCCAGAGACCAAACTGCTGAGTTGGCTGTTGGCTGGAAACAGCCCAGAATACCTACCAAATTGCAAGACAGAAAGCTGACAATTAAGCCAAAAATTCACATTTCATAGAACTTACTTTTGAACATCTCCAAAATCCACCCCCTCTTTCTTTCAACTCTTATCAGTGTTATTTTCTCAATTACAGGCAGCTACAGACAGATCTTTTTTTTTTTTTTTAGAGACAGAGTCTCACTTTGTTGCCCTCAGTAGAGTACTGTGGTGTCACAGCTCACAGCAACCTCCAGCTCTTGGGCTTAGGTGATTCTCTTGCCTCAGCCTCCTGAGTAGCTGGGACTACAGGCACCCGCTACAATGTCTAGCTATTTTTTGGTTATAGTTGTCGTTGTTGTTTGGTGGGCCTGGGCTGGATTTGAACCCACCAGCTCCGTTGTACGTGGCTGGAGCCTTAGCCCCTTGAGCTACAGGCACTGAGCCCAGACCTCCTTTAATTGCACTTTGCTTTCTTGCACTTCACAGACATGGTGTGTGTGTTTATATATATATAAATTAAAGGTTTGCGGAAAGCCTGTGCTGAGTAAGTCTATGGGCACTGTTTTTCCAACAGCACAGGCTTTCTCTGGTCTCTGTCACATTTTGGTCATTCTCCCAATATTTGAAACTTTTTTATTATTTTATATCTGTTATACTGGTCTATGATCAGGGGTCTTTCATATTACTATTGCAATTGTTTGGGGGTACCTTGAACCACGCCCATATAAAACAGCAAACTTAACCGATGAGTGTCCTGTGTGTCCTGACTGTTCCACCCACTGGGTGTCCCCATCTCTCCCTCTCCTCAGGCCTCCCCATTCCTTGAGATACAATGACATTGAAATTAGGCCAATTAATAACCCAACAATGGCGTTGAGTGCTCAAGTGAAAGGAAGAGCACTTTAAATCAAAAGCTAGAAAAGATTAAGATTAGGGAGGAGGCGTGTTAAAAGCCAAGACAGGCTGAAAGCTATGCCTCTTGCACAGTTAGACAAATGGTGAATGCAAAGGAAAAGTACTTTAAGAAAATTAAAAGTGCTACTCCAGTGAGCACATGAATAAGAAAGTGCAACAGCCTTACACTGATGTGGAGAGAGTTTGAGTGGTCTGGATAGAAGATCAAAACAGCCACAACATTCCTACAAGCCAAAATCTAATCCCAAGCAAGGCCCTGACTCTCTTCAATTCTGTGAAGGCTGAGAAAGGTGAGGAAGCTGCAGAAGAAAAAGTGTGAAGCCAGCAGAGTTTGGTTCATGAGGTCTAAGGAAAGAAGTTGTCTCTGAAACTTGAAAGTGCAAGGTGAAGCAGCAGGTGCTGCTGGAGAAGCTGCAGCGAGTTACCCAGCAGATCTACGGAGGATCACCGATGAAGGTGGACACCCTGAACAACAGATCTCAAATGAAGATGAAAGAAGACTCCATCTAGGACTTTCATAGCTGGAGAAGGGACGTCAATGACCGGCTTCAAAGCCTCAGAGGACAGGCTGACTCTTTGTTAGGAGCTAATGCAGTTGGTGACTTTAACTTGAAGCCAATACTCATTTACCATTCTGAAAAATCCCAGGGCCTTTAATAATTATGCTGAATCTACTCTGCCTGTGCTCTAGACATGTTATCACACAACAAAGCCTGGTTGATAGTACATCTGTTTACAGCACAATTTACTGAATGTTTTAAGCCCATTGTTGAGACCTACTACTCAAGAAAAACGATTCCCTTCAAAATACTGCTACTCATTTACAATGCACTCACTCAACCAAGAGCTCTGATGGAGACATACAAGGAAATCAATGTTTTCATATCTGCTAATAAAACATCCATTCTGCAGCCCATGGATCAAGGAGTAATTTTGACTTTCAAGTCTGTTTAAGAAACACATTTTGTAAGGCTATAGCTTCCATAGATTGTGATTCTCCCAAGGGATGTGGACAAAGTAAAGTGAAAACTTTCTGGAAAGGATTCACTATTCTAGATTTCATTACCAACATTCATGATTCATGGGAAGAGGTCAAAATAGCAACACTAGATATTTGGAAGAAGTTGATTCCAATCCTCACGGATGACTCTGGGCGGGGTGGTGGTGGGGGTCCCAGATCTCAGTGGCAGAACTGTTGACATGGTGAAAATGGCAGAGGACTAAGATTAGAAGAGGAGTCTGAAGAAGCGACCAAATCGCTACAATCTCATAATAACATTTGAATGAAGGGGAGTTGCTTCTTATGGAGGAGGAAAGAAACTGGTTTCTTGAGATGGAATCTACTCCTGGTAAAGATGCTATGAATACTGTTGAAGCGACAGCAAACATAACAGAATGTTACATAAACTCAGTTGCTAAAGCAGTGGAGGGTTTGAGAGAATTAACTCCAATTTTTTTTTCAGGTTTTTTTTTTTTTTTTTTTTTTTGCCCAGTCTGGGGTTGAACCCCCCACCTCTGGCATTTGGGGCCAGCCCCCTACTCTTTTGAGCCACAGGTGCCACCCAATAATTAACTCCAATTTTTTAAAGAAGTTTCGACTCTGCATAAAATGCTATCAAATAGCATAGCATGCTACAGAGAACTCTTTCATGAAAAGAAGAGTCAATTGGGTAGCGCCTGTGGCTCAAAGGAGTAGGGCGCCAGCTCCATGTACTGGAGGTGGCGGGTTCAAACCTGCCCCGGCCAAAAACTGCAAAAAAAAAAAAAAAAAAAGGAGTCAATCAGCATAGCAAAGTTCATTGCTGTCTTCTTCTTCTTTTTTTTTTTTTTGTGGTTTTTGGCTGGGGCTGGCTTTGAACCCGCCACCTCCAGCATATGGGGCCAGCACCCTACTTCTTTGAGCCACAGGCACCACCCTGTTTTCTTCTTTTAAGAAGGTGTCACTTTCACCCCAATCAGTCAGAGGCCATCAACACAAGGGGAAAACTCCACCAGCAAAAAGGTTACGATTGTTAGCACGTTTCAGTAATAAACTACTTTTTACCTAAGGTAAGTACTTTGCTTTTCAGACACAATACTATTACACACTCAACAGACTACAGCAGAGTGTATACATGGCTTTTATATACACGAGGAACCAAAATATTTGTGTGACTTGCTTCACTGCAATATTCACTTTATGACAGTGGTCTGGAGCCAAACCTACAGAGTCTCTGAGGAAACATAGGCAAATTAAAAAATAGGCATTTACAACTTGAATTGCTGGTAGCACTGATAAAATAATGAAGAAAGGAAAAGTGATAGGAAAGATCTAGCCTTCCAACATTTAGTTTTCCGAAATAAATGAAGTGGCAGCCTGTTCTTTTATCACACTTTATCATACAGAAACACACACACACACATCCTTGAAAGTTTGGAAGCACTGCTGCTTGCCAATGGGCCCATTGAAAGCAGATAAATCAATGGAAAGAGGCATAAAAAAGACTCATTTATCATAAGACATGTGGGACAGGGTTTTGAGTTTTACATACACTTAGTCTAGAAATCTGTTTATCTGCGCAACATTTCTGAACAAAACACTTTGTGATGAACCATCCCATCCACTTGAATCTATACGGAAACCAATTAAGTTTTAACCCCAAAGACAGAATGTGGTGCACGCAGCAGCCGTGGTCTTGATTCAGTGTCTCCCAATACCTCTTTCCTTTGGGTATCATCCCCCCCACGCACTGCAAAAGGCCTCCTCCATCTCCCACTCTTACAAAACATGCTTCTGTGTCCTCAACCACAGCAAATGCCCTGCGGACTGCACACGACGTCCGTGGAGTGGCCAAAGGTGCTGCCCCATGGGTGACGACCTTTGTCAGCCCTGTCGGGATGTGACTACAGTGCTGAAACCTGGCATAGGTTCCTCCCCTAGTCTGCGCTTGTGCACCATGGGAAGAGGTGTAGGCAGGAGCACCTGAGCGAGGGCACTGCTCATACTGAGATCTCTCAGTGACAGTGCCCTGCAGTTTGGCTTTCTGTACTGCCAGCAAGGGGTGGGGAGCTACGGAGCCTAAAAGAAGAACTATGGTTCCTTAACAATCCTGCAGTGAGTGGACGATTGTTGACTAAATCTAGGCATATAAAGCAAGAGAACTCAGCCCAGCTGATAGACTCTTCGAGGCATATTCATGGTTGGGGATGAAAGCAACACAGTCTGTTTGGTCATGAAGAACATTATTGACTACACGTGTGGCCAGATTGGTGTCCAACGTCCAACATCTACACACTCAGGGCTGGGCACACATAGGGAACCCCTCCAACAGATAAATATTTTTAACTCTTCAGCGAACCTAACTGTCTAGTTTGACAGACTCTTTTAGGAGTCCACCTAGTCTGTCCTTTATTCCATGATGGGTAGGCCCTCCTAGAAATCCCCTCCCCGTGAGAAGAGAAGAACATAAGATGAGGAATTCTCTTACAAGTATCACACTGTGAAAGTCTCACCTCGGCATGTCTACACAAATGCCCAGGGCTACACCCATAACCTCACCCCGATGATACATCAACAGCTTGTGTGTGTGTGTTATAAACTCCTGAAAATAAGGATTTATTAGAGAAGAATCTAGTGGCAGATTAAAACCTAAGGCAGCACAGATGAAGAAGACTCTGAGGTTTGGTGGAGATGTTGACTTTTATCAAGGTCAACACTGAGATTTATTGACCCAAGAGGTAAATATTGATGGAGGCTCAGGAGGTCAATATTTGCCCCAAGGCAAATAAATCTTCCCAACAATTCCCAAACTGAAATATGTGTAGACTCAGTTCCTGGATGAGTTAGCTGTGACACGGGTTAAGATACCATTTCATCAGGCTATCTGGGGCACTGAGAAGCAGTATTAATACCAAGCACTTCGTGTTCAAAGTTCTTTCCAAATGTTCATTAAAGTGCACCACCCTCTTGCAGATGCATGAAAGCCTTGTACTCCCAGCTCAACAGATGGGTGATCAGAGCCAAGAAAAGGTTAGATAGTTTTACATAGGACATGGAAAACGTGGCACAGAACACAAAGATGAACTGATGGGTTGGGAGCTCTGGAGATGGGCAAAGATCTACGAGATGGTGCATTAATTAAAGTTTCTGGTAAAATTATTTATAAGTCCACCTGCTTTGATTAACTTAATTAATTTATATCCCACTATTGACAAACCTATTGGGCTGGTCAATTGCATTGCTAGTTCTTAGAGAGGCATTTAGATGTCCACCCATCATCCGCTGAGCTTGGAACACTGATGTCAGCTCTTAAGAAGAGACGAGCGTGTCAGTGGTCATGGGGAGGGAACAGACCCACGGTGGTCTTTGTCATCTGATTCTGACTCTCCGGCACCCCTTGGCTTTCACACTAGAGCACTAACAGCACAAAATACTAACATACAAGTGACTGGCATTCGGATGCATGGATCCAATTATCCTTGCTTTTTGTGTTGTCTCAAAATTGAATTTTAAATATTAGTAAGTTTTGGTTATCTTTGCTAATGGTGGGGACAGAGCCATGGGTAATCAAAGCATCAGCCCGCCCAACCATCTTATTTCCTTCTGATTTTGGAATACATTATCTTTCCACATATTATGTTGTCCTCATTAAGTTTTTCCTGGGATATTTAACATCCGGAAATAATGAGCAATTCCAGAGCACCAGCAGATGATAGGCAGACAGTTGACAGCCTGTGATGTGTGCTCAGTATCAAGACAGCAGCCCTGATGGTTCCCCCACACAAGCGCTGAGCACACTGGGCTGAACTTTCAGAATTTTGAATTTTCCAAGTTACTTCAATCTACTTTAAATCTGTTGGAGAGAAGAAGCAGGGTCTTAATGGTGTGACCATTTGGTTCACTTGGAAAGGAAACATTTCGACTTGGATAGATAGATGTAAATGGTTAGCTGATGCCAGGTCTGACTAAGGAATTTAGGCGTCCTGACCCCAAGTTGCCTAGACACCTCATTATTTTATCCCGCAATGGGATTTTGAAATTGCAGTTGTTTCCCAGGCAAGTAGGTGATACCAATATGATTTGATACTGTTGCAAAGGGTAATTTGACTGACAACGCAGAACAGACAAATGAAAGTGTTTACAGGGTTTAATATTTAATACTGTAAAATGAAAAAGTCGGCAAAAGCAGGCTGGAGATGAAAAGATCTGTATTGAGTCAGAATTCCACTGATTGTCAGAGCAGTGTGTGTCTCCTGGGGACCTGAATAAGCAAGGCACTGCTCTGCAGAAATTGTTATCTCAGGCATATTGATCCTGTGTGCACCACTCAACCTGTCAGCATCTCCCTCCTGGCTTTGCTTTATTTTTTATTTTTTACATCATGGCATCCTGCTGAACCTTCACTCACTGCCTGGTCTGCAGGGCCATGGAGAGCACGTGGAGACCCCAGTGGTGTACCTGACATGTGGTGTCTGTAAGCACCTGCTCCGGGACCGTCCTTCAGGGTGCACTGGCACCTGTGTGCTGTCAGTCTCCAGGATGACACCCCCTGCCTTTCCCTTATTAGTTCGGCCCAGATAACAACTAACATGGCTGTGGCCAGTTACTTAACTTGCATATGCCTCACTTGTCACATCTGTAAAATGGGAATGATACCTACCTCACAGAACTCTCAGGAAGATTGAGATAATAAACCTAAAATGATCAGAGCTGTCCTCAGTACATGACAGCTGCTGCTATTAATGCTGTTTATGGAAATCTGTGGATGAAATAAAGGAGTGTTTAGATTGCAGAAATGGCAGACTATCTGGCCTTCAAGCTAGAATCCTAAAGTTCTTGAGCTAAATGGAGCTTTGAGCGGTGATCCCACCCATCTCCTTGCCTTCCCACCTGCCCAGACAGCTGACAACCTCTTTGCCTTCCAGAGGCCATTAGAAAAGATGCTGAGACTTTCCCTGACCTGGGCCTGGTGTCTGCACAATCTGACAGCACCCTGAGTAGCTCAAACATCTCGCGGACACCTGGAGTGGAGGCCACCCTTTGCACTGTCCTTTTTCTTGTGTGTGTAAAATTATTCCATCTCCATTAGGTTTCCTTCAATAATTTTACTTCCTTGCTGCTCTTCACCATGCCCACAGATCTCAGGAGCGAGGATTGCAAGGTCAATCTGCCCCTTGAACCTTAGGGGCAGAAGAGCCCTGGCCTAACAGGGTCCGAGCCAGCATTCTGCTGCCTGCTGCAGGGAAGATCTTCCCTGGGCCTCCAACTGCAGCTCTTCCCATCAGGAGCCCCACAATAGTAATAACAACACTAAAACCCAACCCTCGTGATGCCCGTTCCTGAATTTGAAATTTCCCCCCTCTCATTTGATCTTCCCGGCAACCCTGTGAAACGTCATCACTGGACTAGCTGCATTCATCTCAGAGAAGAGGAAGCAGGCGCAGACACAGCTGGGGTCCAGCCAGGGTCATGGACCAGGATGAGGAGGTGTCCACTTCAACCCCAATCTTCTGAGGATAAGCCCTGGGGCTCTTGCCTTCATCTTACACAGCAAATGAAAACGACAGTGGCTGTCAGCTGGGGGCGATTTTGCCCCACTGCCCCCCACCCAGAGACATTTGGCAGTGTCCAGAGATATTTTTAGATGTCACACTGGGGAGGGGGTGGGTGCCACAGGCATCTACTGGGTAGAGGCCAAAGACACCAATAATCTTCCACAGTGCACAGGGTAACCTCACACAACAGGGGGCTGTCTGCCTAAGAGGCTGACAGTGCCGAGGCTGAAAATCCCTGCGGTAGACTTACCCTAAGGGGACGAATTATAGAATCCAGTCACCCGAAGGGCAGCCCAGTCTCCTTCTTTGTGACTACCTTACTCGCCCAACCTGCTTCCCCCAAAGAAACGTCACAGACGTTTGCAAAGGACTTTGGGACAGGCAGAAGGTTAATAGCTAACCGTGGAGTTGTTGGATTTTGTAAAGCTGCGGGTAAAGTTATTTTCAGTTTGCTTTTTAAATTAGTTTGGGAGTTGGTGTTCTTCTTTACATAATTACAAGCTGACAAACATGCTTCTGTATTTTTTTTAATTAACAGATATTTGTATTCAAGTTCTCCAAATTACATACCGCAGCTTGCGTATTACAGGACAGCTGCCAGGCTCCAGATGTGGGCAACAGCCAGAACACGTTAATGGCAAAATGCGAAAGAGAAAGGAGGGAAGAGAAGGGAGCGTCAGTGTAGCAGGAGGGAGAAGAGCAGTCGTGGGCAAGGTGTCGGCATTTTTCACGGAGACGAATACCTTAGATTCTCCCACATTTTAGCTCAGTTTGAACACGCAGGATGAGTCTTGCCTGGGTCATTCATTGCTGTCATCAAAGGCTCACCAGCGCCTTGTAAAAGCAGATTACACACGAAATGGGGCACATATAAATCTTAACAGCCTGCCGGAGAAACTATTCAGATTGCTGCACCCTAATCACGCCAAGCTCCTCGTGTTCTAAGACGGGTAAACTGCTGTGTCTATTTACTGAGCCCAGTTATAAGACTGCGTCCCTCTGGTCACTTTGTCCCCGGAGTCGGCACTTCCAGGAATCAGAAACTGTGTGCACAGGGAGTTTGCAGCGGGAAAGGGGGCAGAGAGCTTCGGTGTGCCTCCAGGGAAAGACTGCACTTCCCCGAGTCTGTTTCCCCGTTTATAAAAAGGGGCTGTGGCTGGACGATGTCTGAGGCCCCTTCGGCTCTCACTGGTTACAGTTAGACATGTTTTTGACAGTCTCTTCAAATAGATAAAACCCTGCCTTATCTTTGAACAGGTATGGGAAAGGCATCACCTGAGGCTGTGTGCTCTGAGGTTCAGGAATCAGAGAGCCAGGGGCACTGCCAGTCATATTCTGCTTGGACAGAAGAGGGCGCTCAGGTGCCGGCCAACCCACTGATCACCTGCAAACACCAGACCAGAGGTGGAGGCCAGGAGGTCCCGCTGCAGTCGGGGGTCCATTTCATTCTCTGCTGCATGGAACACGCACTGCCTGCCTCCCCTGGGCACAGGAATGAGGCGAGAACACAGATTTTCTGTCCTTGGGAGTGTCAGTTTCCCAGGGAGAGGGGCTTGTCTACTGGGGGAAGCATCTGGCAATTCTGCATGGCGTGGCAGGAACTGAGGTAGAGGTTAGCCTGGGGTTCCGTGGGGCTTCAGAGGGAAGAAGAAAAATCCCTGAGCAGGTGACACCCCAGCAGAGTCTGGAAGAAAGATGGATGGAGAGGAGAGACTATGAGAGCCTTCCCAGGCAAGGGCCAGGGGAGGGTGGTGCTTCCAGCAGCCGCACAGGGGAACAAAGGAATGTCCGCACCGCACACCCCACACCAGGGAGCAGGGTGGGAGGTGGCCACGTGGCTCCTCCATGCTGCGATGGCACATGGGCATCTGAGCAACTTAGCAATGGCACGTGCCATCCTTACACATGGGTCGCTTCTGCAGAGCTCTTCAAAGCTGCAGATGGGTATCTCCCAAGGAGGAGAGGGCGCTTCGGGGCCCATCAGGCCCCGTTCCCCTCTCTGCCTTCTCCCTGTTCTGCTCCATATGGGAGCTGCAAAGTGCTGAGTTCAAATACAGACATAAAATACCCTGAAGGGCGACTACTTAGTCTCTAAAAAACCAATGAAGGGAAACAAAGATACGTTGGGTTAAGCGATGGATGTACGATTCCACTGAGTTAAGACAACACATTGAGTGACAGCCCAGCTGCCCTGGGCCCGCCCCCACCCAGGGAGGGAGAGGGTGCACCGGCCTCTCTGCCTCCCATCCCCTCCCCTGGGTGTGCTGTGGGTTGGGAGGTTAATCCCCTTCCAACGCTCACGCTCCATATTCTGAACTTACATCTGTTCCCTTTGCAGCCCTTATTATTGTTCTTAATTTGAATTTTCTCGAGAAGTTTCCTCCTTTTTCTTCTTCCCATTCTTCTCTCGTCCACATTACCTTTATCAAATCCTACCCTAATTATCACGGATAGGCAAGCACAAAGTTAAAGGATAAAGCTGCATCAGTTAATAGAAACCCACCAGTTTGGAGCAACATCAGACACACAGTAACCTGAACTGTCCATTTTCAAAGCCGCTGAAAGTGTTCCTAATAACTCAGAGGGGCCAGGAAAGTCATGAATCGTACCAATGTATTATCATCTAAGGAAGTTTGATTTTCATTAAGTATCAAATTACAGAAAAGTTTTGCTTTTACCTTTATTCAATTATTGAACTGCTAATAAATTTACTGACATTGAAACAGGATTGTTTTCTATTGTACATACACTGCTTAAAAACAAAGCTTTTCAAACCACATCCCCAGTTAAGTAAAATCTTGTGTATTGGCAAAGGAGTCCAGTTTAATTTAGAACGTTGCTTTCAAGAGAACATTTTCTGAGTTCCAAATAAGTGACATCTAAGAGACTGGGAAAACCTGTGCAAGTGATGACAGGTGAGGCCCACCCGCCCTGGAGTGTGTACAGCAGTGGAACCACCAGCGGAGATGCAGTGTGGTGCTACAGCCCCTCCCCAGCTGTCAGTCTTCCTTACAGGGCTACAAAGTGCTCAGTTAGTTTCAGGGTCTGACATACTAATGAAATACTCCTTTTCCATTTCCCTTGAGGCTACTGTTCCCGACCAGGACACACCGGAAACCTTGTGCCTTCCCTACCCTCTCTTTATTGTGGTCTCTCTTTAAGAGCAGAGCTTCTCAACTTGTGGGTCCTGACCCCTTTGTAACATACATCCTGCATATCAGATATTTACATTACAATTCATAACAGTAGCAAAATTACAGTTATGAAGTATCAATGAAAATAATTTTATGGTTGGGGGTCACCATACATGAGGAACTGTATTAAAGGATGGAGGCATTAGGAAGGTTGAGAATCACTGCTCTGAGAGGCAGATGTGTATTTTGGGTTTTGACTATTTACATGTAGGAAGCATCGTCTATATTGCTGGTGACAAAAATTCCAGAAACCACACTTGAATAAACATGAAAAGTGCAATGCTTCTGAGATTAAATCATTACCGAAAAAACCATCAAGTTGTGCGTCTGATTCTTTTTTTTTTGAGACAGAGCCTCTAACTATCACCCTGGATAGAGTGCCATGGCATCACAGCTCACAGCAACCACCAATTCCTGGGCTCAAGCGAGTCTCCTGCCTCTGCCTCCCAAGTAGCTGGGACTGCAGGCACCCGCCACAACGCCTGGCCATTTTTTGGTTGCAGCCACCATTGTTTGGCGGCCCCGCGCTGGATTCGAACCCGCCAGCTCAGGTGTACGTGGCTGGCGCCTTAGCCTGTTGAGCCACAGGTGCCGAGCCACGTCTGATTCTTGAATGAGGAGAGGATATAGGGGCAACTCATTCAGCATCTGGAGTCCCCAGATATCCCCCGAGAATCTAGATCTTTATCTAAGAGAATGTAATCACTATAAATTGCTTGGAAACTCTCCAGAGATGACAGCTAGGTGTGTAAAGGAGAGATGTGGACCGCTGGGGCTGGACAGACTTTTCATGTTCTGTAATGGGTGTTGTCTTTCCAGCCTGCCGTTTCACCTTTGGCATCTTTGAGACTCTTTCTTACTTAGTTTTGCACCCATAACAATGGGATCATACTACCTTAACTCAGCAAGCCCAGGAGAAGTTACTGCAGTAAGGCCTCCAAAAGGAACCAAGGAAATCACCAGTCAGACTCTCTGCTTTGAGCCCCACTGGAGGTGTTATAAAGGAAGGAGCTGGTCATGAACCAACACCTCTAACCAGTCAGCAAAGGCCATCATAGGCAGTCCTGTGGCCTTTCCTGAGGTCCATCCAGCAAAGCTCCCTGAGAAGAGGCAGGAGAATCTTACTCATTTTTAAGACTCGAGTGATTCACCTGCAGGGATCTTGCCTGTCTTTGGTGACTTGGGCTTAGTACATGACACAGACACCTGAACTCGGGTAAGAAGGGCATCAGGAAACCCAATCAGTGTGGGACCGACAGAGCAGTGGCCAAGAACCTATGAAGTCCTTTCTCCGGCTCACACTGTGAACTGCTGAAGGAGCAACACACAGGCTCATCTGACCTCTCTTGTTTGGAGAGCTGAGAACTGTAGGTGAGTTAGAGGGTGTGACACTTTGGGTATTACTGGGTACAATCAATTTCTACACCTTTCCTAGCCCTGCGGATTAGGCAGACAGGTCTGGTGGTGGGAGTAGGACTATGCATACAGCTGAGTCCCCGCAGGGGGTCCTTTACCATATTGGGGGAGATTCTTCCTCTGTGAGTCTTGGGCAAGGAGCAGAGGCTCCTTCTCACCCTACGTGGAAACTGAGAAATTCCAGGTCCTAGCTGTCCCAGCCTTCTTGCAGCTGGAGGACCTGCCCATGACCCAGTCACTGCTGATCCCACCTTCAGACCCAGCCTCTGAAGTAGCAATGATGAGAAGAGGGTGGCTGAGCACCCCTTCTTACAGGGCTGGCAGTTCTGGGAAGACCCATGTGGGGTGAGCTGCGCTGGCAGAGTGGGCATTCTGCTCATGGTCAGGTTATTATATAGACACCTCAGAGTCTAGGTCCTCAGCCCTTCTGGCAACTCCAAACCTGCTGTAAAATTCATTTCCATTTCTACCAACCTGATGGCTTCTGTTGCTGGCCACTGCATGCCCTGATGGGCACGTGCCTGAGCAGGCACACCTGTGTGCCACAGGGGTACCCACTCCTTCTTTCTCTGCCTTCCACATTCTTCTGTCTTTACCTTGAACAGTGTGTGGTGCAGTTGGCTTAACCACAGCTGCAGAGGAGGAAAAATCCTCTCTATTGTCCACATAAAAAGTGACAGAAAAGAAGGAGTGATGTGCCGCTCTGACCAAGCCGACAGCATTAAATTCCTCTCGTCCTTTTACTCAAGGAGGACACCAGCCAAAGTCAATGGGAATTATATTTGCATAACTAAGGGCATTGCTGAACCCAGAGTGACTGGAGAACAATTTAGCAGACAACTTATTCCACTGCCAACTCGAAGTTTAGAAAAATGAGGGCAGAAATTGAATCCTGAGGCAATCTACATGAGCACGTTAGTCACAGGCTTCTGAACAGGCCGCCTGGCCCCTGGCATGTAACTCTGCTCATTGTTATGGGGGGTCTTCCTAGTGCTCCTGTATCACCAAGATCACCAGCCTCACAGCATCCAGATCAAGCTGACTTAACCAGCACTGACTTAGCCTCAGGGCCCACAGTGCAGGTGCAGGGAGGGTGATGTTGGTGTGCACCCCTGGGGCAAAGGCCGAGGGCCTGTGGGGCTCAGCAGAAACAGGTCAGTGGGAGACAAGGTCAGCTGCCTCTAAGTGATGAAGAGTTCGAGCTGCTGCTGAAATCACTGCCCAGAGCTTCAATCTAGACCTATTTCTAGTGTAAATTACAAGCTACCAGAGTGACCCTAGGAAAGTCATTTCACTGCTCTGAGCCTAAATTTACTTGAGTGAAAACTGAGCTATCTGGACAAGTACAATGTAGGAGAAATGGCATGAATTTAGGAGGTGGCAACTGAGGACCAGGAACTTCAGCTCTGTCATGAACCAACACCTCTAACCAGGTCAGCAAAGGCCAATTCAACAGGGTTTCTACTCTGACATCTGTAAAACAAGGGTGACGATACTTTCCACAGGGTTTGGAAGAATTAAGAGTAGTGAGTGACAGATACAAAGAATGCTCTGGTCTGACTGGCAAGGAGGAACTCAGTAAATGCTTGTCCCGTTCATTCACCCACTCATCAACTATTTACTGACATTCTCCCATGCCAGGTACTAACCAAAGTGCTGGGAATATAGCACCTTCTGTAACAGGCAATGGCCTTCCCTGTGGTACTCACATATGAAGCTCCTGGTAATAGTGAGCATCATGTTCTATGACTAGGGGTGGAAGTGGGGCAGAAGCAGGGCTCGAGGCCTCTGTTGTCACCCTGGGAGCCCTCTAAGGGCTAGGACCACATATGATTCAGATTTCTGCCCGTGAATTGCAGGCCGTTGCTGCATGCTGGGAAGTGTTAGGTCACACTCAATGTACAACAAAAGATGTGCTTTACGTGAGGCCCTTCTGCAGATGACGGCCTCTTGTAGTTTCCAGTGTTTGATCTTTATGCTTTCTACAGAGGTCATCACCATCTTCCCTTCCCTAGCTACCTCTTTGACTCCACTACCACTGTGCTCTAGTCAAATAATTTTTTTATAACACTTGCTCATCGCTGCACGACACATACATTCTGAGAAATGAGCCTTCAGGTGATATCACCCTAGATGGACTTTACACAAACCTACATGGCCCAGCGTCCACTCACCGGGCCCTTGGACTAACACCTGCACAGCATGTCACTGCCCTTAGGGCCATGGGCAACAGCAGCACAGCGGCAAGAATCTGTGCATCTAACCACATCCAGACAAAGAAATGGTACAGTAAAAGTACGGCATCATCGGCTTTTGGGACCACCACTGTTTGTATGGTCTGTGCTGAATGCTTTAGACCTGGTTTTAAGAATGTGAGATGTCCTGGAGGTCACCTTAGCTGAACCTCTCTTCCATCCAGTGGTCTCCTTTTTGCCCTGACACATTATCATCTAATCTCCTTGATGCTCCCACTTATGTTGGCAGCACTGTATGAACAACTCAGTAAGGTTTCACAACCTGGGTATATCAGTGTCGCATAGCTGTGCTCATGTTAACCTGTCCAACAGGCCCACCTGCTTCATGTTCAGGAAGCTTTCATTCTTGCACGTTCCTTCCTCCTACCCTCCTGTAATTTCATGAAACTACATCTGCTAACCACCTACTGTGGCCATATTTAGAACGAGGGGTCCAGAAGTGGGAGCATCTATCAGTAGTTAGGTGGAGGACCTGTTGGTTAGGGCTCTGTCCTGCCAACCACATGGGTAGTCTAATGTTCATGAGCAGGGACAGTTATACAGATCTCTTCCCAGCCAGCATTCCTTAAGTATTATTCTTGGACCACTGGGATGAGAATCACCTGAGATGTTTATTTAGCTGTGATTTCCTGATCTCCTCATGGGATTAATGAATCAGACTCTCAAAGGATCCAGGGGTTGGAACTGCCAGAGTCTGCAACTTAATAGAAGCATGGTTGATTCTTATGCAAAATAAACATGAAGAACTCTGAAGTTTTACCTTTCCTACCTCAATAAAGCTAAGTTCCTTAACCCTTCCTCTTATCATATAACTCCCAAGCTTTTTATCATCTCCAAGCTGCCTGTATACATCTTAGTTTGGAAATGGCTGTGTCAGGGTGGAGCACACCCATTCCAGATGTGGTCACATCCTCAGAGGGTGCCATATGACTGTCAGCATCTCCAGTACAAGCATAGTCTTTTCTACAGACGAAGCCAAGAGTACATCTGTAACCACGTCACACTGTTAGCTCATACTGAGATTTCAACAAAATAATACCCTTTCAATTAAGATTCTGGAACACACCTGACAGAGGAAGACTGGCTTATCAAATTTGTGAACATCACAACATCACAAAGGAGAGAGAAATTATGAAATTATAATGACTTTTTCTTCTTAAATGAGATGTTAGCATGACTTGCTCTCAGCGAGTCAAGGGTAGCTCCCAGTGACCACAGACAATTGTTTGAGTGTTTATGAAACATCACATTCGTCTTTTGCAGATTATTTTCTTGAAGATTTTGCAGATCTTTTGCAGAAGATTTTCTTGAAATCTATATGAAGTCTACCTACGCACTGCTTCCAAAACCTACTGCCACTTATATTTATTCTTCCACTTAAAAAAAATATATGATGTCTTTCCAGAATTTCCTATTTTTCTAATATATCTTGACTATTATTCAAGCAGAATGGCTCTAGGACCATATTTTCAAATTGTATGAGTATTCTGAGAGGTTGATTTCATTGGCCCTAGTAATCATACTTATTTTAAATAGATTATCACCATCATTATAACGATGACTAGTACTTATTACATGTTTCTGTGTGTCAGAGAGCAAGTGTCTTACTGGCAACATATCTTAACCCACACGAGAACTCCATGACATGAACTCTGGTGACATCAGTCTCATAGAAGGGTAAGCTGAGCCCAGAGAGCTCTCACCTGCCACAAGGTTATCCTGCATGGTGGAGCTGGGGCTTAATCCTCAGTCTGGGTGACGCTAAACCATGACCTCCTGCAATTTTGTACAATCATCCCATCCCTACCTCAGGTTTTAATTCTATCTCCATCAATCTTATTCTCCCTCACATATGAAAAGACAGTACCCAAAGAGTTGAGAAGTTCTCTGAAACTTGTAAATACAAGGCTGCATTTTCCAAGGAAGATTTTCCTGTTTATTCTTCCTCTTTCTTGGAACCTACTAGGTCTGACTATTAAGTTCTCAAAGTCATCCTAGAAAAAAGCACTACCTACCTCATCACTGACTATCACTATAGTTAGTTCCAAGGTACTCCCCTTGGGAAGCTATGCATTACACCAGTGCCTAGTCCACACTTCAAAGCAATTTTGGAACTCTTTTTCTGGAATGGCCATCAGAGCTGTCCTCATATGAGATCTACTAATTAAGTTCTCAAACTTGTCACCATGCACTTACATTGGCAGCACTGTACAAACAACTTAGTAAGGTTTTACAACCTGGGCATATCAGTGTCTCACAGCTGTGCTCATGTGAACATGTGGCGGTGTCTTGCTGAGTGGCATTCATTACAGTTGTGTTTTTGTGTGCTGTATGACACAATAAAAGCTCTGACAGTCATTCCAGAAAAAGAGTTCCAAAAGTGCTTTGAAGTGTGAACTAGGCACTGGTGTCAGTGCACGGCTTCCCAAGGGGAGGACTTTGACGGTGACCATAGTGATATTCAGCAGTGAGGTATGTAGAATGTTTTCTAGGATGAGTTCAAGAACATGATTGTGTGGTCTCTTAAAAATCTACCTTTTCCTTATCTCATTTTCTGCAAGCCTTAGCTCATTCTGGGTCTTCATGTCACTGGGGACCTTTGCCACCGCAGGCTCCTGATCATTTTTGTCCTCGCCCTCTGCCAGTGTCATGCTTCCGCCCTTTGTGTGTGTCCTTTTCAGACCTGGGCTCCGTGGAGAAGCCTTAGAGCAGTTCTGTGGTTTCCTTAGGTGCTGCTGCCATTTTTCACCAAGAGCATCTATTATTTTTTTGAGGCTGCCATCTTTCTTGAGCCACCTTTCCTTTTTATATCATTCTTTCCTACAGACTTTGGTAAGAGGCCTATAGCCTAGGACTGGTGTGTGATGCTCCCCAGTGTCCTGTTTTCCTTATGAATTCCTAGGGTTAGTTTCTGATTTCTTTCTAGGTTCCCATTACATTCATTCTTGATTTCCTGCATCCTTTAAACAAACACTTACTGAATGCCTATTATATACCTGTCTATTTTATCAAGAAGTTTATGCCTTGTTGGCGCAATGCCCGGCACATATTGGGTGTTCAATACATATTTGTTGAAAAAGTGAAAATTAGTTAGACTTGAGTCCAGAGAAGCAGAGGCCCTCATTGATTTTTTTCCAACCTTCTGAGTGGTCAAGCTGCCTGTAAGGCAAATTTAAAATATGTCAAGAACTCTGTTTTAGCAGGACTAGCCTTCTAGCCAGTGTATGAAGAGCTTAAGCTAAGCGTGTTCAGGTCCCGTGGCCCACACAGAGCAATCACCTTCAGGTCTTTATTCAGTTTCTGGGTGCCATGAGTCCCACCCTCTGGAGGATGGATTTCTGCACTACAAGTCTGCTTCCCACTTGTCAACAGCCACCTTCCCATCACCAAAGCCCGTGCAAAAGTGCCTTCTTCCAAGTCCGGACTCCAGATCCTGGGACAACCGTTAGCACTCTGGGGCGCTGGACATGCAAGCTACTTGAATTTATTGTTACTCACTGCATGCAGTGATGCATTAGGTGATTCTTTCGGCAGTGCGGGTCCCTGTCCTCCAGTGCTCTCTGTGAAAGGTGACCTCCTCTACTCACACGCTATCCTCTGTGGTGGGCATGTTCCTCACCCTCCCCTTCAAACTTGGGTCAATTAGGTTTTCTTCACCTTTGTGTGTGATTTCTATAATAAACCTTCAGTCTTCCCTTTTTACTCCCAGTCGTTTATAGCAATTTTGTCCTAAAGAAAAGGTCCCTGCAACCTTGTGCAGGTCACCACATGACATTCCCTGGCTGGGAGCTCGCTGACCTCTGGTTCTGTGGCCCCTGCATTCAACAGCTGGTGCGTGTTGGTTGTGGCCACGCCAAGTCCTCTGGGGTGCCCAAGGGGGCTGCACTTGCTCATGCTTCTGGGCTTTAGCATATGCAATTTCCTCTGCTCCCACCTCAGCCCACCACCTGCACATTTTCTTAGCTGCTTTCACCTCTTCCTTGGAGCTTTGCTTCACAGAGGACACTTTCCCTGAGTGTTCTCCCTAGGAGGTGGGCTGGGCACCTGACTATCTGCTCCCACAGAAGCAACTCTGTGCAGACCTCTCTGGGGCCCCCACCTTTCTGTGCTCTGATTGCTAATTTTCTTATCTGGCTTCCCTTCTATGCCCTGTGCCCCTGGTCACACTGGGTTGGACTTGCCTTTCTGAAAGTTTGGCAGGCTTTTCAGGGTGTGCTGGGGAAACACCAAGGGTTGCCAGAGGTAGAAAACACGATTTCAAGAGGGAGAATGGTGAACGTACAACTCTCCGACAAAACTAAACTCCCCAACGCGGTCAAAAGCATAAACTCTCAGACAAGCAGCTATTAAGGACACAGAGATGGAATTTACCCAGAACAAAAGGCCCATCTACAGCCATTATTTATCAGCCAGCAAACACTCTCTTTCTGTCCCATTGTCAGCACGCCACAGGCCACATCTGCTTTGGGGCAGAGGAGGAATAGAGAAAGGGAGAGAGGGAATGAATAGAAATGACAGTATGAGTTTCATTTTATTTATTTTACATATAAATCAGCTAATCTGTTTAACATTCATATTAAAGTTGTAATCACCTTTTCACACATTAAAATACAAACTAGCACAAGCCATAGGCCTTAAGAACAACATTACAATAGCTATTAACACGCAACAACTACCTTACCAGCTTACAACATCCCTATAAAATAATAACTGCATCCAGGATTGATTTGTGGGAAATTCATTCTCCCCGAGCACCGAAGCCTGACGTGTAGACGGGGGAAGGGAAGAGCCTGGCTGCTCTTTGGCTGCTCTGGGGAGTGGAAAGAACTAGACACAGCCACAGAAAGTCTCATTTTGGTTTGGGCTTTGTTTTTCCTGAGAGAGGTGACCTGGGGCAAATTTCTTAACTTCAGTGAGACTCAGTTTCCTCACCTGCTAAACAGAGATAAGGGCCTTGTCATCGTAGTGTTTTTTTGGTGAAGAAGTAAACGAGGCCAAGGCAAAGGTCCTGGTCTGTGTAGCAGGTGCTTAAAAAACATGGGTGTCTTTTTAGGACAGCCAGGTGCTCTCACGGGGGCCCAGGACTGAACCAGACAGGCTGCGTGCAATGCTGTCTTTCCTGCTCCTTCGTCACTCATTGGACATTTGCTGAGCACGATCAGG
The DNA here is from genome assembly GCA_963574655.1 of Perodicticus potto. NCBI lineage: Eukaryota > Metazoa > Chordata > Mammalia > Primates > Lorisidae > Perodicticus > Perodicticus potto. Next base: position 23,949 of record CAUYRH010139604.1, read on the forward strand.
GATGATCGGAGGATACAAAACATGTTACAGCATTAGAGTTCCTCTCCTTCTGGGACTTGCCCTTCAGCTGGAAAGATAAGTAAATAACAAGCGGGACAGGACTGAACAAACACATCATATCGAGGGAGGAGAGAAAACGGGGCAGCTCCAAGCAGGACGGAACTGAATGCACACATCATGTTGAGGATGGAGAGAGGATGGGGCAGCTCTGAGAGGGACGCCGGACATAACTCCCTGAAGAGGCATCATTTGAGCCAAGCCTTGAAATATGAAGAGTATTTCCATAAATAACAAGGAAAAAGATTTCAGGCAGAGGGAAGAGCATTAACAAAGACACAAGGTCATGACATACCCAGGGAACATCTAATATTTTTGGCTGAAGCTTGGGGAGCTGGGTGGGTGGGGGGGATCTGGAGAGGATGGTGGGTGCCAGAAAGCAGTGGGGGCCGGAGCGTGGAGCAGCCTCAGTGAGGGGCGAAGGTGCCAGTGTTAGCACCAGCTGAAGGTGCAGGGCCCTGTTTCACAGGCAGCACGAGAAGCCAGTGGACTTGCTGGGAAGAGGAAGAGGACATCTGACTTGTGAAGATTAAAGTAGTGACGAATGACAATAGGGAAGGGTGACTCTGGAAAAAAAGTGAGGAACTTGATAGGGTGCTATAATACTTTGGGAGAAAAAGCATATGGAAACGGGAGAGAAAATGTGAAGGCAGTGCAGATATATCTGAACGTGCAGATAAAATGTGTTAGGACAAGAGAACCAATTAGATGCAGGAGATGAGGGGGAGGCTGGTGACTCAGGTTCCAGACTTGGTGTTGGGAATATCGTGGTGCCTTTACTGAGGTTGGGACCACAACAGAAGGTGATGTGAGGTAGATACGAAAACATGACGGGGTAGGACCACAGTGACTCACAAGAGTCACTGTCAGTCTTGTGCTAGCCCCTGAATGGGTCTAGGAATGTGCATTAGAGTGAGATTCTGTTAGGACACAATAAAATAGTTCAAGGCTCACTCCAGGACTTCAGCAATGAATGAGGGCACATTTAGACTTCTGTGCAACGGAATACCATTAACCCAGTTTACATTGATACAAAGTACTCTTCTTCTGTGATTGGCCTAAAAGTTTCAATGCTGAGTTTTAAATATTTGGAGCCTGGTACCAGAGACCTACCTCTTAGGACAACCTGTCACCCGGATTTCAGGACAAAGGAAGGAAAAGATGTGCAGCTGGGCCATAGTAGGGGCCTAGTCATTTATTCTGTCTGTTCCTTCTTGTTTATTCTTAGCGTTTAGCCCAGTGCCTAGGTGGGCTGCAGGTGTCAATGCTGGTGAGTTGTAGGGACCAGAGCCAAGGGACTTCCCACAGGACCCTGCGGGAGGGCAGCTGAGCCCCCAGGTGTGGGCTCACAGCAGGGAGAGCACAGCACCTCACCACCTGGAGGAAAACGACCTGGCGGAGCTGCACGTGATCTGGCTTGGGGACTGTCCAGACCCTTCCCGGGCCACTGAGGAGGAGCCGCACACACTGGCCCTATCTCACTGCCCCTACCACTCAGCTCTGTGAAGGAAAGGCAAGGAGGCTTTTCTTAATTTGAGAAAACATCTTGCTGCTCAGGGCATTGTCAAAGCCGCACATTGGATGTCTGGGGAGGCAGCAGTCAGTCATGCTGGGGGGCTTGAGTCAGTGCACACCCCCCTGGTGCCTGGGAACCCGAGGGAGGCCCCGTCTGCACCCCAGAGGGCACCCTCCTGGGGGCCTCAGGTGGCGGTGCCCAGAGGAGCTCTCTGAGCCTCTGCACCCCACACTCCCTTGCGGGGGGGACTCTGCCAGGATGACAGCCTTTAAATGCCTCATTAATATTCAAATCTATTCAAGTCATTTCAATTTGAATTCTATGCATATTATCAGATAGAACAAATGCAAATATATACAAATTCATCCATATGAAGAAATAAATAGGGGAGGCTCTGCATAATGGGATTATAATCATTCTCAGCGCTTATCTCTCCCCTCTAATTCCCCGAGCTCTGAGGTCCAGTCCAGGGTTGGCCCTGATGCCTCCACCTGGAATTGTCTGGCAGGATCCAACCTTTCCCAGACCTGGTTCCTCCAGGGCTCTACAATTTGTAAGCCTATTCAGAGACGTTAGCGTTGACCATTGATTGTTTCTATCCCTGGGCTCCTAAGGTGGAGTTGGGGGGGACTTGTAGGGTGGGGACAGGAGTGGCCCCAAGGGAAGGGGCCTTACAGCCTCAAGCCACCTGCAGAGTCCTGATGCATCTGGTAGAAGAAAGATGTTGGGGAAGGGACTAAGCACCCCAATTTCTTAAATCTTCCCTAACCTGAGAGGGACCTCAAAGAGCCTTTAAAATGCGTTAGCTGAATCTCAAGAACTCGATGACCCCATCTGGCCTCTAACGCCACAGCAGCACGCACTTTCCATCGCCTGGGCACCTGAACACCCACACTCATCCCCAGCAGCCCCTTCCTCACCTCCAAGCACAGATTTCCCCCGGGTTCTAGGCCATCCTTTTCTAGCTCACCCCTCAGTCAAAAGCCAGAATCTCAGTGGCAAGGAGGGAAAAATCAAAGTGCGGGCAGTAAACGTCCTCCCCTGCAGCAAATCAAATGTAGACAAAAATGGTACCCGTTTTGTCCTTTCTTTTGTGTGAAGCTGTTTATCTCTATTTCATTTCAATTACTCCAAAGACAGGAGGCAGCCAGGGTATATGGTATTTTAAAAGAGAGGTCTCATACTCCATGCTAATAAAGCCAAAGCAAATTGTTATTAAAAGAATCATTTAGGGAGGTTTAACTACAGACTCTAATAGATGTGCCCTCTAATCTGTCCCTCCTGGGACCCAGTGAGAGTTGCAACCAGGAGGAGCCCCATTGATTAATGTACCCGTAATTTACATCAATCATGATATAATGTTGTAATAACCAGTTCATACTAAGCACCTTTTATTTAATAGTCCCAAAGTACTTTATTGATATAAATGAGATATAAACAGGGTAGGAGAGGTAATTTTCTCTAACTTACATGTAGGGAGACTGAGGCAAAGATTTCTCACACAGAGAGGTGGGGATGAGAATGCTTGCATTTTCCTGAAAGGATGGGGCTTTTGGTTTTGGTCCCTATGGTAGACAGAATAATGGCCCCCAATATGCCCATGTCCAAGTCTCTGAATATGTTACCTTGCATGGCAAAGGGGATTTCACAGGTGGCATTAGGCTAAGGATCCTGGGTGGGGGGCGTTGTCCTGAATTATTTGATTAGGCCTGATATAGTCACAAGCTCCGTGTAAAAGGGAGGCAGGAGGATCAGGGTCAGTGTAGGTGATGTGAGGACGGAAACAAGAGGTGAAGTGCTAGGAGGAAGGGGCCAGGCACCAAGGAATGTAGGCGGTTTGTCTGGAGAAGCAGAAATGGCAAGAAAATGGCTTTTTCCCTATGGCTTCCAGAAAGAGCCAGGCCTGAGACACCAGGGCTCCAGCCCATGAGACGCATTCCAGACTTCCAACCTCTTGAACTGGAGCATTAGACGGTACATTTGTGTTGTTTTAAGTCACCGTGCTTGTTACCTGGGCAACGGGAATCTAATACAGTCCACACTTACAGCTTTTCCCTGTGGGGCTCCTCTTCTCAACCAGGGGACCCAGAAAATAACGCGAGTAACTTCTTTCACTTCTCCAGAAGACGGTTCGTAACTAGTGCCATTTACATGCACAGAAAGCAATTTAATTCATTGCATATAACGGACGTTAATTCTCCTGACAAACCCCACTGGCAAAGTTCGCACGACTTCCCCTTTCTCTTTCTCCCAGCAGGCAACACAGAATTTTGCCTTGAAAAGAGACTGCCCTCCGGCACCAGTTCAGCACATCTGGAAACGTTGCACCAGAGGACAGCAAATACCTCACCTCCAAATAATTCCCTTCAGAAAGCTCAAAGCACCCCTCCAAAGTACACTCCCCAGAGAGTCACATCAACTTTGTGGGCAAGCAGGAGAGATGACTTGATTCCCTTCCTATACGTGAGCCATGCACAGAGCTGCTTGTCAGGCATGTGAAAGCACCCAGGGCCTCCTGGCCTCTGGTCCACGGCCCCTGGCACAGGCATGGAAGGTGAGGGGTTTGCTGGGTGCTCTGGGCTTCAGGAGGTGCTCTGGTGATGCGTGGGGTGCACGCACCATGCCACAGGCAGTGTGAGAGGCCACAGCCACCGGGCCAGTGAGAGGCTGCCCTGGGAGGAGCTTCCGGACCACAGCCACTTGCTACTGCCGGGCTCCGTGAAGCCCTCACTCTAACAGGGCTCCCTCGTCTTTCCCAGGCTTACTCGCAAGGAAAGCCTCAGTCAGACCAGTTTCTCCTCTGTGTTGGGGAGGCCCCTGTGCTCTGCTCTCTGCCTCCCCATGAGACGCTCCCCTGTTGTGCTCCTGTGAGGGAGGAGGGAACAGCCTCCCTGCCACACGCCCCCGAGTACCCAGGCAGCAACGCTGGAGGAGAATAGAGGGACCCTGGGTTGCGATCTGGAACTCCTGGGGTTTCGGGAGTTTTAACTTCCACAGTCACTGCACCTGGGTGACCTTAGAGGGGCTGCTTAACATAACTTGGTCTCATTTCCCTTATTTTTTAAAGTGACGATGAGAGTTGACTCAGAAAGGAAGACCATAATTAACGAGGAAGTGTTCTGGAACCTGTAAAGTGCTCTCTAAATGCACGGAGGGACAGAGGGGTGGGCATGTCAGCACATTCCCGCGGCTTGGCATTGGGGTTCCACCAATGGAACACACAACCATGGGGAAAGCCGGGACTCTGGCCTCTCAGATCTGGCGACTGGTCATCTTCACCTCACTGCTGAGCTACTAAAGGGCTTCACTGCTGAACCCTTCCATGTATAAGGGGTGCCCCCTTCACAGTCCCGTCTGCGATGGGGAGAGTTAAGCCGCTGTTCCTGAACCCTCTTTGGTCTTGCTGTCTCCAGCGACTGACATGTCTGCCTCGCCCACGCCATGTAATCCTCCGGCTCTGTCCCCTGCCCCACCATCCCTCGTGGCCCAGACTTCTGGGAACCACAGGGTGTGCACAGCAGCCTTTAGGGCAGTGAGGGCATCTTTAAGCCGCCCCTGGCCCCCCTCTCTCTCCTCTTGGGTGCTGGCTCGCTGGGCCCACCACACACACACATTCGATTTCCCTTTGGTGATTTGGGTTGAAGAAAGAGGCCCAGAGGTCTAGTGATGAAAACATTTTTTGTTTTATGAATTGAAAAATAAAATGACATTAAGCAGCTAGCAAATCCCAGTTTACAATGAAGTGAGTATCAATGTCTGTGGCTGTATTGACCTTGAAGTTTTTTTTAAAAACAGCATAAGAATTCTCAGCGTGCATTATTACATACATTCTGAATCTCTTCACTGTACAAAGCAGAAAATCTATCCTTTATGGACGTGAGCATCTCCGGGGTACAGCGTGGACTCTAAAATAAACATTCTAAAGTGCAGGTAAAGAAAATCTAAGGCCCTGTCAGCTACGGGCTTCCCTGTCCACCTACACAGGGTATCAGGCTGTGTCCCGGGTTCCACGGAGACGGGTCAGGGCTGAAGGTCACACAGAAAGGAAGAGCATCTGATGTCTTCCGGTTGTGAGGGAGAAAGCAGCAGTAGTCACGACAGGGGAAACTGCCATGCTCCAAACGGCACGCGTGACCGCGTCCTAAGTTTGGTTTCCCACGCTCAGGACTGATCGTGAGCCCTGCACCATTCTCACGTCTGCGGGTCATCCTAAGGTCCTGGGACGTGTAAACCATGAGGAGCAGCTCCTCTGGTGAGAGACCCCTCTCGGGGACCCGGCAGACTTGGTGTCCACATGGAGGCAGAGACGAGGGAGCGAGGTGCGGCGGGTAGAGTCTGTCTCGACAGCGCGTTTGGCGTGCTCAGCATCAGCTGGAGGGCTCGTTAAAACATAGGACACCACGTCAAAGCCCTAGTTTCTGATTTAAAAGGTGTGGGCAAGGGCCCCCAGATTTGCTTTTCTAACAATTTCCAAGGCAATGCTGCTCTGCAGACTACGCTTGGAGAACCAGTGTGGTAGAGAATCCATGAACTCAGTTGGCAGGTAAACACAGTAAGGTCCCCACACTCCCTTGATATATGAACAATCACCTGTCAGGAACATGTGTGTGGTGTCCATATGGACCCACTAAGATTTCTTTACCACTCTAGTTGTGATTGAGCGTATCGTATAGATCCTGTATCATTCCACATCTTGTGTTGTTGACTTCCTGTAGGTCAACAACATAACAAGACTAAGACAATTTCATTCAGTTAATACCACAGTATGTATGTTTGTAAACTTTCCTTGGCATGAATTCAGTGATACGGATCTCAGACTATTGATAACAGACAGAAATGTATGTTTCCTGTTATTTTAGCAGAAATATGAGGGAGGGAAGTATTATGTCTTTCTGGATGGCATTTCTTTTTTTTTTGCAGTTTTTGGCCGGGGCTGGGTTTGAACTCACCACCTCCAGCATACAGGGCCGCACCCCACTCCTTTGAGCCACAGGTACCACCCTGGATGGCATTTCTTGATTCTGACCATCCAGCATTCAGTTGCTCGCACCAAGAAATGCATATTTCTACCTGTGAATAGCTCTGCCCTAATTTAATGAGGGGAAAACCCAAAGCAAAGTTCATGCCCAGGGAAAGGGCCTCCACATGGGTTTGGAAGCCCAGCAACAGCTGAGTGTGCTGGTCTGGCCCATGTATTCCCCTGAAGGGCTTGGATGTGGGATGAAAGAAGCCATTTGATGTCTTCTGCACAGATCTGCCTTGCACTCCCCCTCTGTATTCCTCTGATTCGATCTAAAAGAGCTTTGAAAACTTCAAAGAACTTTCATGTTTTGCTAGTTTATCTTAAGTGTCTATCTTAAACTAATATGATTTTTAAGCATGGCCCAAGTAGATCCAGGCCACCTTCCAGAACCATGTCTGACACAGGTAAGTTGCACCTGCTACAGCCCAACTGGGGAGAATTAGAGGCTGAACAGTACTGGCCCTCTTACAACCCAAGAGTCTTTTTCATTTCTCCCTAATGACTATTATTAATCATTTCAGAACCATGTAGCCTCCTGATATTTTTACTACTCTGTACTGGAAAGAGGAGGGTTTTGATGTCCTGGAATGCCTTTTTATGTAGAGTAGCTTCGTTTTCCCAGCACGTAGTCAACCACCAGGCCAACCTCTCTCTGAGTAGAGCAGAGTTTCATTTTTTTTTTTAATCCACTGAAGGGAACTTAGATGGTGATGGATTCTTGTTAAGAAATCAGCATTTGACTTTCAAAATGTTAAGCTGAACTGGTATTGGTTTATGGAGGGAAAGACCAGCCTCTAGTCACACAAGAAAGCTTTGGGATCCAGGGAGAGGTTTTCTTCCATTTTTAACCGCTCTTCTTCCCCAACTCTACAAGCTCTGAAGGAGCATACCAGGGCAGGAGCTTCTGTGGCTCGCTGATAGTCACACAGTTCGTCAAGGCACCAGTATGAGCAGAATTCATCCTGAAGGTGCTGGCAGCACAGCGTTGGCACCTACACACTGGCGCCTGATTGGCAGTTCTGTTACTTACCAGTCATATGACCTGTGGGCAAGTTACAGAATCTGTGGAAGCCTCTGTAGTTTTCATGAAAACTACTGAGCAAATGGGTATAACAATCCCTGCTTTATTAGGTTGCTATGGGGATACAATAAGAGAACTTGTGCAAAGTTCAGCAGAGGCCCACAGGCCTCAGCCTCATCTCCCCATGGCTGTTCCCAGCGCAGTGATCACAAGGCTTCAAAACAGAGGGAGAAATGCCTTAAGGCCAGCGTGTAACATTCTCCTCCCTCTGTAGTTTCGGGATCCCAAAACACCAGTGAAGGTCTTGGTGAAGGGACAGAGGGGGACAGGTGACTAAACCAAGGGCCAGGAGGGCAGCAGGGTCAAGGTCACAAACCTTCTTAGTGTGACGTCTTTTAATTTAGGGAGGACCTCAGTCCCTGTTATTTTTAGCAAATTCTTAAACTATGCAGCTCCACTTTCCCTCCTGATCCCTGTAGCATCAAATCTTCTGGTTAAAACAGGTTTTGCAAAACTTAAGCAAAAAGTTTTCTTCTCTGACTTGAGATGCTCAGAAAGTCACCTGATATTTGCCAGAAGTTTGGGTAAAATGAAGAGAGCTTTCCTGCCTTCTCCCCTCCACAGCCCCCTCTCCGGAAGGCGGCCAGTGCCAGAAGGACCTGGGCAGGTGGCAGCTCAGCCTGCTCCAGAGAAATATCCGGGGACTCTGATGATGAGTCAGTGAAGGAACCTGCTGGACTTGGAACAAACCTCGGAGAAAAGTCCACTGGCAACCAAACCGAAGGAGACGTCAAATAACGTCTGCAGACTTCAGGGCACATCCGTGGCCAGTCCAGCCGCCCACTCAGGCCACACGCCAAGGCGAGCGGGCGGCTCCAGTGGCGGCCTCACCCCGCCTTCTCCTCCACCCTGTCCTAGTTCAAGTCCACTGGGATCAACTCTGGGGTCTCAGGTGGCCACACCTCCGGCTCCTCCTGCCTCCCCGGCAGGGCTGTGAAGGATGAGTTCCCTCCGGGGAAGGAAGGGGGCCTGGCTTCCCGCAGCCCGGCGGTCAGCAGAAATGGGCAGTGTGTGTGTCCAGGGGTGAAGGCCAGCAGCGCCTGGACGGCGGCCGGAGATCGGGGGTAACGAGCCCTCATTTTACCATCCGTGCGTTCAGCTTTTCCAGCACGTGGCACGTGAGGGTGGGGGCGGCAGAAACAGGCCCAGGGGAGGGGGTCGAATATGCTGGGGGCAGGGGCTGCCTCGAGCGGGATGAGGCGCCCCTACCCAGGACGAGGAAGGGGTCGCCCCGGGGAGCGCGGAGAGGGCATGGGGGCGTCCCCGGGGAGGACCCAGTCACCCGGCTGCGGGAAGCCCCCCGGCTCCGCCACCCCACCCTCCCACGCAGAGGTCCGGAGCGGAGCCTGGACTCCCGAGACAGCCGCGGCATCTGAAGCGCGGCCAGCACCCCCAGCAGCTAGAAGGCTGCGTCCGCCCGCGTCCCACCCTGCCGCCCCCTGCGCGGGGCGGGCTGGGCTTTGCGGCGCTGCGCTGCCACCGTCAGGCGGGCCCTGGAACTGCAGGCCGCGCAGGGCGGGGCGGGGCCTCCGCCTCCGCCTCCGCCTCCGCCTCCGCCTCCGCCTCCGTCTCCGCCTCCGTCTCCGCCTGGAGCTCTCCTGCCCGGTGCAGCCTCCTGACAACACCTGCTGGACCCGCGTCCTCAGCATGCCACAGGAAGGCGCAGGACCCTGGGATGCGGGAGCTGAGCCAAGCGGGATTCACTGGGCATCCTCCGTCCTTGCAGAGGGCTGGGAGGCAGGGAGCGTGGCAGTCCTCTCTGGGTGCCCCCTGGCCAGCACTCTGCGCTTCCCTCACCTGAAAGCCGGAGCTGAGAACCGACCCAGCCCCGGTGCTGCTCTGAAGCCGTCATCGCTCTCAGCATCGCCGAGGGTGACAGGTGGCCTGTCACTCGGCGCCCCAGCAGAGTCACCTGTGACATTTGCAGGGGACTGACAGAAATGGGCACTGACGCGCATTAAGGAACAGAAGGCCGGGACGGTTTCTTGCTGAAGCCGAGCGGTGGGGAGCTTGCCGGAGGACGCTTCTCTCGCTCGGAGCGTCCCAGCGTCCCTGGCGGTCCAGTGGGCATCCGAGACCTTCCGGAGAGGGACAACTTCCCACGGGGCAGACCACAGTGTGCACAGTCCGCTGTTCCCGGCCTCCTGCGTGCGGGTGGACACCCACTGCTCCCTTCCCTTATTGCTCATGTTTCATTCCAGTATCTCGACTTTATCTACAGCCTCCTGTGTGCCCAACAGGGTGCTGGGCATCAGGGTGATAAAAGATGAGAATATTTTAATCAACCAATTAAGAGAAGCAAAGTCCCTACCTTTGCTTTCATATTTTTTGGTCAGACCAAAAGTAGCTACTTAAGTAGCATCTTCTACATTACTCTTCAACTTGGCCCATATTGCCCCTGCCAGGGTGGCTTAGGAACCTTATTCCCTCCAGACGAAGCTGAATGCCAGAAAGGTGAAGGAACCAACTCAGAAAGAGTCTGAGGTCAAAAAGCAACAGAGGGCGGCGCGTGTGGCTCAAAGGAGTTAAGGTGCTGGCCCCATGTGCCAGAGGTGGCGGGTTCAAACCCAGCCCCAGCCAAAAAAAAAGCAACAGAACTGCATTGCTATGCTGCTGTTCAAAGGTCAGTTCTAGGACTCAGCTTCCTGATCTCTATAGGAAACCCCTAAAGTCCTTTTCAATGTCTAGACACTGAAGAATCCCACACTTTATAAGAATTTGATTTCTCTTCTACCACGGCTTAGGATTGTCTATTGCATTTTTTAGTGTTGATCTGGAGCAGCTGAAGCTACCAGCACCTGAGGTGCACCAAGGCCATGGAACTGTAACCAATAACTTTGGTGAACGTTTGGCAACCTCCCTGGGAGTGTGACAGCAATAATGCCCGCCTCTCATTGCTATCTGGGATGAAATGTGGTACTTGTGAAGGCTGCCCTGCAACTTGTGATAATTATCATCACAACCATCATGATGAGAACATAATTATTGTCACGACTACCACCAACAACCACAAGAATTTGCCAGGCACTTACAAAAAAATGTGCTGGCAAAGAGATCTACAACATACCATCTACCCTCCAGCAATGTATCATCCAAAATAAAAAGATTGTTGCTAAGAGATAACAGTCAGGGAATCTCAGAGTTCGAGGGATTTGGACGTCATCTAGTCTACCCTAAAATCCATTCCTTAGGAATTGACTCCTACATTCCTGATGGCCCAAATGAGATTTTCATATCCACAGTTTTGGAAATGACATTGTTTTCCTGCAGAACAGTTGAGGGTTTTGCTTCACCACTGGGCCTATCCTGCCATTCCCACCAATTCCTGAAGAGAACAGGTCAAATTATGGGACACACAGGTGATGACATTCTTCACCCTTTGATGAAAGGTTACTCGGTGCTGGAGACCTGTGAAAACATTTCTGACATCTTCCGAGTAGAATCATTTGACTCATAACCTTGGTTTCCCTAAAGCCAATAGCTCTTGAGAACAAGACAGTCATCAAGGGTAAAGATCCCCAAGATCTGATCCTCCCCCCCGGCCCCACCTCCCTTCCCGTTCACCACTCATCCTCAACATCATGCTACCTCTGTCCATCGCTGGCTAATTTTCAGGCGTCCCCAGAAAGTGCCAAATCCCATTCCTCCAAGTATTCCACCTGCCTTCAGTCCAGCGTGTGGTCAGCAGGCCTGCATCTGAGCCCCGTGTTCTCTCCCACACTCTGGCCAACACTGCTCTTGACACTCATCTGAACTTCCATCCTTCTCTGCCTGCCCTCTGGAACACAGACTGACCATTAAGGTCAGTGCCCCACAACTCACTCTCTTGCTCACTTTTCCATCCCTTTATACGCCAGTTATAAGGGAAGATGAGCTGGAAAGAGCAAATGTGTTTCCACTCAGTTCTATAGTGTTTAGCCCCATGTGAAACACATGACTACCAAGAGGTTAAAAATAACATGTTGATCCCCGAATCCACCAACTACATGACTGGAAAGGACTACAGACCCACAGGATATTAACAATGTTTCTAAAGCATTGACTTAATTCTGTCCATCCATCCTTGATTTATCGTGGCACTCATGTACTTGCAAATTCCCTCTCCCTTCCCAGCTTCCTGTCCTTACATTCCAGCCACTCACACTACCTGTTGCTTTTGAAGATACCACATTCTGTGTTGCCCACTTGCCTTTGCACACACCCTAGGGTGCAACCTGGGAAACTCTTTACATTCTTCATCTGGAGAACTTTTAGGCAGCCTTGAAAACCAAGCACAATGTCACCTCTTCCGTGCTGTTCATGCTGCCCTTGATGAATACAGCTCTTCTCTGAGCCCATCATACTTAGGTGAAATGTCCCCAACCAAACCGAGAGCTCTGGGGCAGAAATACAGTACTCCATCATCTTTGCAATAACAGCCCCCGCCCAGTGCCCATCACATGGGAGGCCCACAGTGAGTGCTGGCTGTGTGGCCAAGGCTGAGCTTTGGTGTCATAAATGCTATTTGATCACAGAAGAAGTGACTTTGGTCTACTGAGATAATAGACTACATGGAGCCCTGGGGGAAAAAAGTGTGGGCTGGTGACAGTGATGTTTGTTTCTCATGGCTGAAACTCTTGGCATCAGATATCAAATCCCGGTCTTCTAGGCATAAGTTAGGAAGAACCTGAACTTGCAACAACTGTCCCGTGACTACAGGCCCAGGGAGATGATTCAGCCTGATATATGCACGTTCTTTCTAATACTGACACATGTAGGCCAGTGCAATTTCTGTCTCAATTATCTGAGAAAATGGCCTCAGGTAAATCTACTTTGCTTTGCCTATGAGAATACAAGCACCAGCCAGAGATCAGTGGGAGAGCGTACCTCCCATTTGAGGAAAGTAACTGGTTTGCTCTAAGTTCTGGAAACATCACTATACTTTAGCAATAAGTTGTATGTGTGTGTGTGTAGTCAGGTATCAGGAGGGCACGGGGAAGCTTCTAGATGCCAGGAAAGGCCGCCCCAGGGAAGGTGTGCAGAGGCGACTGTTTGGGCACTCCCTTCGATGCCATTTCCAGGGAGGAGGAGGACGGCCGTCCATCGTCCACTCCACCCAGGCGGGCCACCGTTCCATAACTTTAACTTGCTACCAAGTGTATCTAGGGAAAGCTGACATTTATTTAATGCTCATGGCAGTGTTGACTGTGTACTCATGGAAACATTGTATGCTTACGGAAGACATTTGTTTCCAAGCAGCTTATGCTAAATTGCAGTGATATAAAGGAAACACTTATCCAATATTGACATTTACTGACTTCTAGAAGTATACAGCCAGAATACTCATTCTCACCACTGAGAGAGGAGGAAATAAAAGGCATTCCCTAGCTCCTTCAGTGGATTAGAAGCTGCAAGTGAATGGAAGTTCATGTCAGATAAGGAGAGGGTCACGGCCCTCTTGAGATCCTGCGTGCTGTGGCACAGTGTGGTTGTGAGGAAGGCAGATTGATGCTGAGACCCAGCACCCCTTGCCTGACTGTGAGAACAGTATTCCCGTCATCTAGAAGGTGTCGGTTTATTTTTTTTACCCCAGGGTCTTGCTTTGTTACCCATGATGGCATGATCACAGCTCACTGAGCCTCCTGCCTCAGCCTCCCAAGTAGCTGGGATTTCAAGGGCCCACCACCACAACTGACTAATTTTTTCTATTTTTTATAGAGATGGGTTTCGCTATGTTGCTCAGGCTGATCTCGAGTGCTTAGCCTCAAGCTGTCCTCCTGCCTTGGCCTCCCAAAATGCTGGGATTCCAGGCCTGGGCCATCATGCCTGGTGAGGTATCTGTGTTCTTACCTGATATGCACACGTAAGTGGGGACATTCTGGCCTTCCCCTTAGGAAAGGAAAAGTTGTACAATGACATATGAGACAGTCCTGTGTCTCAGTGCAGCTGATTCTCACATCACTCCCTAACTGCAAATAAAATCCCGCTCTATTTGGAATACAGGATGAAGCTATTAAAATGTGGGCACTCTGTCATGAATGGCTGTGCTGGATTATGAACCCCAGGGGAATAGACGACACCCAGGGCAGCATCTCCTGCCGAACCCCAACTTGCAAATATTGGGTGGGATGTCCACTGGCCTTGTGGGAGGACTGAGGCTCTACAGATTGGCTGTAAGGAGCTCCCCTGAAGTCAGGGTTTCAGTGGTGGGGAGAGCTCAAGCGAGCTTATCAGCCTGTTTCTCATCTCACTGCCCTTCCCTAAGGAGGAAGGAACGTCCCTCTGCACACAATGAGTTTCTGTTTCTTGACTGACCCCAATAAAAATTTCCTGCCTGTATTGGTTGTTCACCTAAAAGTCATCTCAACATCTTATAACTGCAAGGATTATAGTTGAAAATAAAGCCTCTGTCCCTCTCAGCCCTCCCCAACCCCGTCTATATCAAGACCCCCAAACCAGCCCTCCTGGCCTTCCTCCTCCCTCTGCCATTAAAGGCAATTTTCTTTCCCTCATTCATGTTTCCAAAACAGTTTATCTTTTTATCTTCTCAGAAGAAAAGTGCTCTGCAAATCAGAGGTATCATTAGTATTGTTATTATTTTGCTATTGAAATCTCTTGAATTCACTCCGGATTATTCATGTGCTTTTTTGGGTCTGCAATATAATGCTGCCTAAGTCACCCCCACTGGGCTGAACAAAAAAGAAAAATTGCATCTTCAGGCCCTAATCTCCTGCTCCACCCCGTCTCCTGCTGGCCCTGGCTGCCACCAACCCAGACACAAGCCAGGCAGGGCTGCTCCTTGGTACCATGCCTAGCTCACTGCTGCATGCTCCAAGCTGGCTGCTCCCCTGTACTCCCAAGAGGGGGGCCCCGTGGTGTCCTCAGGGCAGTGTGAAGGCCTCCACCCACCCCACCTCCCTTCACCTCCCTGCACCCCCTAGGGAGTTTCTTTGCCATCTTGCATAGATTGGGCTGGCAAGTGAGAACTCCCCCAGGCAATGGACCCTACAACCACTCCCCTACCCAAAAGGCATGTCCCAGCTCCCCCTACTCAGAAGATCTGTTAAAGAGGTGGTCCCACAGGCTTGGCAGCTGTGCTGTGTCCTTCTGGGACAAAAGAACTCATTCTTTTTTCTCTAGACAAGACGTCATACCGCTTGGGGTGCTGGTAGGAGGGAGAATCACACTTATTATTTGCCTTGCGTTTTGTTATATGACATTTCTGGGTAAGGGCCAATGTTTCCAAAGTTGCTGTTCACTCCCGATTTCCTTTCCAGGGCGTCCTCCGCTGGTACTGTGATGTTTCCATGCCTGCTCTTCAGAAGTCTCCTCTCCCTGCCCCAAGGGCACGCCTTGCAAGTGAAAGCCTCTTGCACCGGCTCCCTCTTTCCATGATCCTTATCATCTCTACAGCCCCCTTCATCTGGCCAACTCTGTCCACTTGCTCTGTTTACCCTTCTGTCTACTAGAGGCTCTTCTATTCCCTGGGAGATAGATAGAGGTCACCATGACTCCCTGCCCTCCTACAGCCGCCCGAGAGCCCAGTTTGGTGTTTTCTGCCCATGGGGAAAGCAAATGGGCTACTTTGACCCTACCCAGTGGGGAGATGGCACCTTGAATTAATCCTTAGCTCAGGGATGTCACTAGCAGGGAAATCTAAGTTTTCACTTTCACCCCAACACCTTCAGGGCAGCATGGCACACATGCAAAGCCAACGAGAGAAGTAGTTTCAGCAGAATCTGTGCCTTCTGAACCAGGAAGTTGCAAGGCAAGACCTGATGCTCTGGGAATGCCGGAGTAGAGTGGTGGAGAATGGAAGAGAACACCTTTCTAAGAGCACATGAAGTAGAAGACGCCAAGTCTGTACCTCTGCCCTTCCCCCAGCTGTTTCAGAACTGGAGATCTCAGCGGAGGCAGGGAATCATCAGTCCTACAAAGACACAGTTCCCCAAAGCTACCTAGATGTGTACGTGCAGGGTGGATGAGAAGGGACTTGAAGAATAAGAAGGGCATGGGAAGAAATAGTTGTGGGTGAACTGAAATGATGGAGGGAAAAAGATGCGGCAAGTTCTAAGTTTATGGATGACAAGAGAATTGATTCCTTTTCACCCAGGGGCAGAACATGCCTTTCCTCTGCAGGAGGCAAATTGTGCTGTGACATTATCCCTTTCTGTACAAAGCACGGCCATCCTGTCAGCTGAGGAAGGGGGCGTCCCCAGCAAGAGGGAAACTCACAAGTAGCGCACGATGGCAGCTCCACGTCTTCCTGGGAGCCAGGGACACCAGCAGGGGCAGAAAGAGTGGAATGGCATTTAGCCTTTCTACTGCCACCTTAGGAAAGATGAAGAAATATCTCGCTCTGGGTCTACACAAAAAGCCCAAACTTTAAAAGAATAGAAACACAGCATATTACTGACATTAATTATACATTAATATCTGCTCTTTCTCTAAAGGCTTATAAAAAAAAAAGTAAAGGTGAATAGGTCGGGCATGGTGGCTCACGCCTGTAATCCCAGCATTTGGGGAGGTGGAGGTGAGAGGATCACTTGATCCCAGAGGCTTGAGACCAGCCTGGGTGACATAGTGAGACTCCATCTCTACCAAAAATCAAAACCAAAACAAAAGTAAAGATGAATGAATATTCAACAAATTAGGAGGCAGAGGACAGTGAGAATGAACTTTAAGAGGCAACCTGCATGTTTGGTGATTAGAGTCTTCAGAGCACTTGTGCAGAGCACTCCCTGAGCCCTGGGAGCACGAAGCTTGGTGACGGTATTCTCAGAAACTCTGAAATGACACGCAGATTCCCACTGTGAGAGGTGTTGGGCAGCAGATGGCTGTGTCAGCAGCGTGCCAGATAAAGCCCTAAAAGGAACCCTGGACACTTGTGTTCTCCGAGTGAAGGCCATCCCCAAGTCTCTGTGCATGTCCCTGGAAAGGCATCACAGGAGGCAGGGGTCAGGCCAGGGGCTCTGTGGGGATGTCAGGTGGGGAGCAGCCTCTGTCCCGGGTGGGGGTCAGGGGTCATAACAGGTGCTATCTGGAGCCATATGGGTCGATGCTCTTGTGACTTGTCAGAAGAGGAGATGTCGCCCATAACTGGAATGTTTGGCCTATGTAGGGCTGAGTATGTGAACTAAGCACTTATGGGATGATGGCCACATCCTCTGGGAATTCACAGTACTCAAAACATCCTCTGCATTTAAAAAAGTCCACAGATCAAGTCAAATTTATAGCTTAACAAAGTCCTAAACCATCTTCCCTCTTGACCGCCTGACCCTTATTCCTGTAGTCAGAGGCTATCTTTGAACTACAACCTCCAGCGATGTGGGGTGCTCTGTCTGTCCACTTAGATCTCAGTCTTTCTTTAGACATGTTTTGGAGTCCCATGGAGTGGGCATCTACCCTTAAGTAGGGGGACAAGCTCAGAATACTCTAGAATAGCAAGGCACTCTGAATTGCAAGATGGTGTGGTTTCTCCCTAGTGCCCACAGGGGTAAGGGTAGACGAAACAGAGCATTTAACCTCCAGGTAAATATTTAAAGATTCATATGAGGCACTCAAGAAACAGCTCTGTGCAGAGGGAGGATAAGCGAAAGAGAAGATGCATACTGTAATGATTTAGACAGCCAGGGAGGCACTGAGACACCTATGGGCTTCTCGTGCCAGTCTAGATAAGAGTCGCTGATGAGCTTCTAAAACCACAGGGCTGATGACAACGTACGCTGATCCCATGCAAACCTGTGTGTGTGTGGGTGGAAGATTCCCCCCTCCTCTCAGGGATTCTACATACACCTTCCTGAGTGAATTGGCACAAAGAAAAGCAGAATAAGCATGAGTGTGCTTGCGTGTGTGTGCCCATCAGCAGGTGCACACACATCCAGGAACGAGGGTAACCCACACGATGGTCATATAACCGAACCTGTCTTCATACCAGTGTTCAGAGATAGTTCTTATTCATTCAGCCTGAAAACTCTGGGGAAGGCAATTTATCTTCCTGCTGCTCTGGGGATCCTTGGTGAGCAGCACACGGCCACAGGAATACATGAGAACACATTAGCATTATTCACAACGTAGGCACACACATACAAAGGAGGGGCTCCCAGCTTTAATGAGGAGGGTCAGAAGCAAAGTTTGAACTGCACAGATAAGGAGAAAACCTGCAGTGACCACAAGTACCAGTGGGAGAGCGGAGGAAGGAGGCCAGGTTTCTGCTTCCATTTGGCTTCTCCCTGACAGAGGAGAACTGGAGCCGTGCTGTTTGCTTGCAATGCCAGCCACCCATGGCGGTGCTCTGCTTTCTCGAAAACTTTTACCCTTCATTTAATCAACAGATGGACGTGCTATGTTGTGGGTTTTTCTGAGACAGTCCTGTCACTCTCTCTCAGAGCAGTGCTGGCTGGCACAAATGCTGCCTCAGATGGCAGAGGTGGCACTGGCATTCCAAAAGACCGGGTAAGCACCGAGGTATACTTGTCCCTGCTAACTCAACTCCACAGGTGACTTTTGATGCCTTTGGCTAAATAGGGATTTACGATCCTCCTTGTGAAAATTTCTCCCTTCTCTCTGCCACCACCAGCCCCATGGCTCCCAGTGGCAGGGAGCCTAGGGGTGGCAAAGTTCTTTCAGGAGAGTTCACCAGCTTGCCTCTCTGCCCCTACCGGGCTGCAAAAAGGAAACAATCGGCCCTGAGGGTGAAACTGCATTTTATACAGGGAATCAGGGCTGTGTAGGCTTCAGAATTCAACCTTATTCAGGGAGCTCTATGCCGTTCAATGAAACGCTTTACCAGATTTCCCAACCACAGCAAATTACCCCCAGGGCACATTCCGAAATTGCAGCCCCTTCTGCAACTGTGCAAACCATACACATTCGCTTTTGAATACACTAGTGCAAGTCAGACCTTATTCCAGCTGAAATATCCACCTAAACAAAGCTCTCCTTCCCTGCCCTAGCCTTCCTCAAGCTGGGTCTGAAGGCGAGGGGGTGCCCCGAAGTTCAGAGCGGCTCAGCCACGGAGATACTACCTAATTAACATACCAGGAGCATAAAGAACTCATTTGCATTGGAGAGTTTGAGCTGGATATTGACAAGTCGCCCCCTCCCCTCACAGACCCTGTCCTTCCTTCGGAAGGCAGATAAACAGTACCATTTTGTTGCATTTGCAAAGGCACAGAGGCAATGCCAGGGCATCTCAGCCGGGCACCCCGAGACGCATCAATCAGCCCGAGTTCCCAGAGCCTGCCCACATTCTTGCCCACAGCCTCCCGCGCCCTGACAACGCAGCCGACTTTCTCCCAACTCCAGGGCGCGTCGGTCCTACCTTGGCTGAAAAGGAAGAAGCAGACGAAGAGCAGGTGGAGCTGGAAAGGTCTCATTCCTCAGCGCGGCGAGGGGAAGCCGGCGGGCAACTTGGGCGTGCAGTTAGTTTCTCTCCCCGGCTCCGGAGCTCAGCCTGCGCCGCGCGTCCTCTCCGGGGCTCGCCGACCATGGGTCTGTCCGTCGGTCCCTCCGGGTGGCCTGGGTCTCTTTGTGCCTCCGGGTCTCTGCAGCCAGCCGAGACAAATTGCCTGTTTCTAGCTGCCTCGGGCAGCGGGGATCCTCAGCCACGTCCCCACTCGGAGCAGATCTTTTCTCTGGCTCTCGGCATCAGGCGCACGGCTTCCTCCGGCGGGCTCCTCCCACAGCCAGCCAGCGAGCGAGTGACGAGTGACAGAAGAGCTCCTTTCACTGAGGCTGGGGCGAGGGGAGAGGGAGGGGAGACCGGTCATAATTAAAGAGGAAACACTTGGAAAAGGAGAGGTATGCAGGGCGGACAGTGGGGGGACAGGCTGTGGTCTGTCTGTCGTTCCCCTGAATAGGGGGAAATTCGGCTTTTGTCACCATTATTGACCAAAAAGCATCTTGAGCACGGAGCGGAGCTGTGACTTTTTGTCCCCACCATGCAACGTCGCTACCGGGGGAGAAGTTAAGGGTGACTATATGCATGCAAATACGCACGCGTTGCCTTCACACGGGGACCCGGACTGGGCCGACACGGAATTAGGCAGAGCCAGGGGGAGGGGGCGCACTCTCCCCGGGAGGGACTCGGCCAGTGTGTGCAGCTTGGGGCCCGGAGTTGGAGAAAAGACAAGCACGCTTTGCATCTTTGAGACTTTGGAGGGGTGGGTAATAAAACCTAAGTGTTTGCATCTGAGTTTGCTGCGCACCAGCCGGCTCCTGGCAAACAAAATGCAGGAACTAGAGGCAAACCAAGTAGGTTTCTGACACATGCCCATTTATTATTATTATGCTGGCCTGTGCATTTCCTAACAAGGAGCCTGTCTGGGCGTTTGCAGCCTCTCCCCTAATGAGCGCTCCATCATCTGTATACTCCAGGAGCTGCTGTGAGTCTGATTGCAAAGGAGAGGCCAAGGTCACAGGCACCTGTCTCCTAAGAACCTTCAGGTCTTCCACCTGTCATGCAATCCACACTCAAATCAAAATCCATTTCCTCCAGGATATCAACCTGAGTTATCTGGGTTATTTACTTGATAGGCGTTTAGGCATGCTTGGTATAAGCAGGTAGGGGTGGGGGTGGTGGTGGAATAAAATTATAGACAGAGGCTGTGCCTTCAGGAGCTCATAACCTAGTGCACAAGCAAGGTCTATACACCAGACACAAACTCTAAGGAAGGTACAAAGCAGCCTATGAAAATATGCAGCCTTCTACGGAGTGCGGGAAAGGGACACAGGGGTACGGAGAGGGGAAAGAAAGGCAACATATAATTCTAAAATCAATCATTATTTCTTCAGTCACTGGACTTTGGAGAGGTCTTTTGGGAATCAGCCTTTCATCCATCAGAATCACACATTTGGGGGACTCTGCTAACTGCAAGGCACATTCAAACACCAAGCTTCCGTGTGTATGTTAACTTTTAAAAACTACCCCTTGGAATCTATGAAGAAAAAAAAAGTAGGGGCACAAGGAGCTGACACTTGGTAGTTGACATCAAAGATCTGCAAATTAGTAGGTGTCTGTTCTGTTGACTTTTCTATTCTTAACTTAATAGTTTATTTAACCGGATCCCTTAGAGGCTGTTAAACATATCAAAGAGAAATTTGTAAGCAAGCTGTAGGGGGGGGAAAGGAAATGCTGAGCTACAGAAATTAAGAGGGCACAAAAGAGGCAACCCCTCAGCTAAATTAACAAACAAGGTACACAAGCGAAGTGTCAGCACCGCCTGGCCCATTAGCCTGGTGTAACAGATATGCGCTGAAACAGAGGCGACAAACCAGGACATACCGAAGATGAATGATAATGGCAAATGCCAAATAATATGTTAAGACTGTGAAAGCAGGCCATGTACAGTGCTGTAACCTTAGCAGTAGCTTCCCATAAAATTTACAGGGGATGGGGAAAAATTTAAGGTCTGGGTACCATTCCTAAGGCCAAGATTTGCAGTGATTAAGGTTAATATTAGAATCTAGATACTTTATCAAATGTAGCAACATTTATGTTTTAACTAGAGATTTATCCTTTAAGCTGTTGTTTAATTTTCCTTGCTAATTCCTAAATGGCTCCAGGCCCAGATTTAGTTAATTCAGCCCCAAGGGAATTATTACACAATCAGGGTCGTGAGGATAGTGAAGTGTGCAGTAATTAGGCACCCGTACAGGCGTGTGCGCTGAACTCTCACACTCACTCTTGGAAAGATGAGAGGGGAGTGGGAGTTGGGGGTGGAAGGATCCTCCTTGTTGGGTTCTCCCCCTGGTCCCCAAGGCTGGCCTTAAGGCTGACACATCAGCTCCGGACCCCCAGCCAGCTGGGTCTGTTCCCTTCTCCGCCCACCTCCCCTCCACTACCTCCCCGCAACCTCCGGTCTCAGGCAGAAGGAAAAAGCTTGGATTAAGTGATGAGCTGCCCGCCTCCAACAGCCTGAGGGCCGGAAAGCTCACGGCAATCTTTGGCCGTCGCCACGTGGGGCGGAGAACGTGAGCGGTACCTGCAGGAGCCGCAGGCGGCCGGGCTCCGGCGCCAGCCCCGACGGTGGCCCCGCCATCTCCGCCCGGCCGGCCGCGGCCTCACCTCCACCGGGGCTCGGTTAGCCTCCTGGCGCTGCGGGGCGGCCCTGGCGTGCGCCCGCCGGGAGGAGGCGGGAGGCGGCGAGGGGCGGACGGCGGCACCTGCCGGAGACGCGCGGGCACCCCGGGCTGGGAGCGCGCGGCCGGGAAGGGGGCGCGGCGGGAGCCCCGCGTCTGGGGGCGGCGCGCTGGGGACGGGGTCTCTGGGTGCAGCGCGGGAGGTGGCCGCCTCCAGCAGAACCCCAGCAACTCGGAAAACTGCCCGAATTCTGATTGTGCATCCGGGCTCCAGTCCGTCGCCCGCCGCGCCAGCCGGCCGGTCACCAGCAGGTGGCACCCTCCCCAGCGTTTCCTCCCCAGGCGCGTGTCGCGTGTCGCGTGTCCCGGGAGGCCGCGCTCGCGATCCCAGCCCCGGCCCAGCAGTCGGTGTCGCGTGCTGTGTCCTCTGGACCCCCACCCCGCCCCCCGAGCGAGCAGGGCCGGAGCGCGCCGACCGGCAGCGCTGGCTCCGGATCCCGCTGGCCGCTGGCCGCTGGCCGGGAGGCCAAGGCGCCTCCAGCAGCTTCCAAGCCCTGCTCTCCTGACACCAAGCGCGCCACCAGAGACGTGGGACAGAGAGGGAGGTGCAAGGTTCTGGGTCACAGTGTGGTCCCGGGGTGCTGTTTTCTGTGCCCCAAGCCACGGGTGATCAGCCAGGCTGCAGACCCCGACCACTCTGTCCGGACCGTCCTGGTGCTGATCAGTCCAACGCCTGAAACACTAATAATAATAATTATTATAATAATTATTATTATTATTAATCCTTCAGTTCGTGCCTGTTTGGGGTCCTTAAAGACGTGTAGTTAACCTGTTCTCCCAGCACCATTTATTAAATAGGGATTCTTCTATGCTTTTCTTTGGTTTATGGAAGATCAGATGTGGAGATGAGGCCGGTTGCATCTCTAGATTCTCCTTTCTTTTCCATAGATCTATGTCTATTTTTGTGCCAATGCCATGCTGTTTTAATCACTGTACACTTGTAGTATATGTAACCTGAAGTCTGGTAAAGTGATGCCTCGGGGTTTGTTTTTAGTAGGGTATCACAAGAATGGAAATGGCACCCAAATGGACCCAATACTAACATGAAACCAGTAAGTGAACAACTACACACCCCCTCGAGAGAAAAATACAAATTCTGTGGGGGCAGGGGAGGGGAGCCAAGAGGGAGGGGGTTGCTAAGCTCTCACCTGACAGGCTCAATGTAGGGTATGTGGCTCACCTCTTGGGTGAAGGACTCAACTACCACTTGGACCTTACCTAAGAAACGTAAGCAATGTGACCTAATTGTTTGTACCTTCATATTAATCTGAATTAAAACAAACAAACAAAAAAGACATACAGAATGAATCAGAGAATTCCTGTTCTTGGAAAGTTTGCCTTCTGGTTGGGGAGGTATTCATAGGTGCACATGAGCAAAACAATTTCTAAAACGCCTCACTGTTTTTTTTTTTTTGTTCTTGGGGATTCATTGAGGGTACAAAGAACCAGGTTACATCCATGATTCCATTTGTTAGGTAAAGTCCCTCTTATGTTTGTGTCCCACCCCCAAAAGGTGGGTCACACCCTGTGACCCCCCCACCCCTTCCCTCCTTCCCTCTCTCTGCTCTCCCCTTCCCCTACCCGCACTGTGTACTAGATCATTAATTGTCCTCGTATCAGAATTGAATACATTGGATTCTTGCTTCCCCATTCTTGTGATGCTTTACCAAGAATAATGTGTTCCACTTCCATCCAGGTTAATACAAAAGATGTAAAGTCTCCATCTTTTTTAATGGCTGAATAGTATTCCATGTTATACATATACCACAGCTTGTTAATCCATTCCTGGGGTGATGGGCATTTAGGCTATTTCCACATTTAGGCAATTATAAATTGAGCTGTGATAAACAGTCTAGTGCAGGTGTCCTTATGGTAAAGGATTTTTTTTTTCTTCTGTGTAGATGCCCAGTATGGGATTGCAGGATCAAATGGGAGGTCTAGTTTGAGTTCTTTGTAGATTCTCCATACTTCCTTCCAAAAAGGAAGTATTAGTTTGCAGTTCCACCAGTAGTGTAAAAGTGTTCCCTGCTCTCCACATCCATGCTAGCACCCCAGGGAGAATGGCCCACATCAGGAAACCTCATTGGGTTTGTAATAAGAAGAATTGACCTGGAACTCATTTGTCAGAGCCTTTACTTTCTAGATGGGTCCTTCTAATTTGGGTAGCCTGAGGCCTGCGGGAAGTGCTGGCTGAGACACAGCTCAGGGTCCTCACCTTTATTTAGCTCAGCTTTCCTGCTGTCCTGTCGCCCAGGCTGGTGCTGGGCCTGTCTCCCTCACGCAGTCTTCCTGTGCTCAGGAGGCACCATTACCGCCAAGAAGGAGAGGGAGTGGCCTTTTTATGAGAGGGGCAGTCATTGTGAGCAGAGAATTTCCTGTTTAATGCCTCTTTGCAGTATTTGTTGCCCAGATACATTATAAACCACAGTCTCTTTTTGTTTCTCATGCATCCTGCCGGAACTGATTGAAACCTCTTTGTCCAGGGATTTAACACATTTTGAACAGCCCCCTGCTGGGAGTTCAGGTAACCTGACTCTCCAGTCCTGGGTGAGTTAATAAGGGTGGAGGCTGCACACACTTCAGAGACCACGAGGTCTTCAGAGGTCCTGGCTGGGTGGCAACCTGTGTGACCTGAGCAGTCACAATCTTCTAGTCTATTTCCTTTTCATTTATCTGAACCAAATTCCTTGCTCACATCTGTGCAGGTGGATTACAAGAACTTCACCTCTGCTTGCTGATGTTTGTCTTTCCATCGCAGTGGGAAAGAGCCCGGAGAACCAGGGATTCAGCTTTTAGATGCCTCCCCCAAGAGGCAGGGTATGGGCCTCACTGATTCACCAGACACCTGGCCTATGGAGCGGGGCGTGGTGAGACTTTGGATCTGAGCCCTGGCATGGCCACTGTTACCTATTGTAGCCCCTTAATGAACCTGGGCATATCTTTCTTCATCTACAAAGTGACTGGTTTGAGCGGGTGCATCCTGACAGTCCTCCTAACCCCAAATCTCACTGTTTTTCCAGAGACCATGCCTTTCAGCATGCAGAGCTTTGAGAGCACTTCTCCCATGCACAGGTGTTGCCCTGAGCGAAGCCCCCGTCCCCAGGAGAGCACGTGCCCGCCCTGAATTCCACACACATCTCTCTCCTCTCCTTGCTTCAGACTCTCCCCACATGGTCCCTGCTCTCTGTGTTCTGGGGCCTTCAGTCTTTCCCCGACTTAACCCCACTGCGTCCTCCCTTCTCTGTTTGTTGTTCCCCAAACTTGTGTTGGATCCAAACCTTTATTAAAGGTAGGGAATGATGATACCAGTGCACCTAACTGGAAAAGACTTCCTTTAAGGACAATGAGCACCACGGCACCTGCCTCAGTCTTACCCTGAATCCCACTTTACTGAAAACCGTGTCTGATTGTGAGGGTAGGAACAGCGGCTCTCCAGTTTGCAACTGAGCCCTCATCGCTCACCCTAGCAGACAGCAGACATTCAGAGAGTGCTGCTGAACCAGTGCTGAAGGCTTACCTAGTGCCCCACATCCCGTTTCCTGTTTTCCGAATCCAATTTAACTTAGTTTTCCCTCTGTTATTAAACCATTGTCAAACATCTGGCATGTGCCTACCACTCCTCTGGCTGTATTTTATGGGCTGTATTTTATTGAGCCTATATATAGTTTGCAAAATGTGGAACACACGTTAAGATGCACGGCACTATAGAAATGAAAGATATTTTTATCTCCTCAGCATCATTCTGCACAGGATACAATTCCCTGGCAGTACTGTTTAAAAACAATAGACCTGCTTAGCCCTGACACACTCAAGCATGCAGGGCACTGGGTATTCAATGCCCACGGGAGCGGCATTATCTGTCTCAGCAAAGGCCTGGAGAGTGTGAAATGTACAGGGAAGAAAAGACAGAGGAAGGATTCTGAGAGCAGGTGGCACTGCCCCCGTCCCTTGAGTCATTGCTGGCTGTGTGCACAGGCCAGCCCTTCATCCAAGCTCATGACAGCACCAAGGCAAACCTCAGCATCTCTCCAGGTCTTATGTCATTCCGGAATATGCCATGTGCTCTTTCTGTGTACATGAACGGGCTAATTATGTGGAAAATATTGGAAGACAAAGTGGAATTCCAGTTATATGACTCATTTGTGGTATTCAAAAATCTTAGAAATTATACTGTGTTTATTCTTTTCTTCCATTCTTCTTTTTGTATCCCTCCCCCTTTTCTCAATCCCCCACACACCTCCTAGGCTTGAGGTATAAATGAGTCACTTTTACAGCAGCCAAGGCAGCAGCGGATCTCATGCGAGGTCCCTTTAAGCTTTCTTCTTAGATGACAGACTTTCCTTTCCGTTATTATTATATATGGTTTTATTCCATCCTTTCTATCTTCAAATCATAAAATTATATATAAGGACAATAAATCTAAAAGTTATGCATATAGGACACAATGTTAGCATATACGACATTTCATGTACACACACATAAAAGTTTTCGGTTACCATGTCAGCAATATGCTTCCGCCCAAACATTCCAAGGCACTCAGCCCTAGACCAGATTTTCATCATCGGTACTTGAACTTATAGCGTCCTGAACTCATTGCCTACTCTACAGACTAGCAAACCCCCTCTCCACTCTCTAAGCCACCATTCTGCCACCTGGGTCTACTGGCAACTCAGTCCTGCAATTCCTGCTCCATACTTGAAATGTGGATGGCTTCATCCTAGGTTGCTCAGACTGCCATAACAGTGCCACAGTTTGAAAGTGTGGACAGCAGAAATTCCCATCCTCGTAACTCTGGAGGATGGAGGTTCACGATCAGGCATGGTCGGCTTCTAGTGAGGGCTCTCTTGCTGGCCGTGGACAGCACCCTCTCATTGTGTACTCACACAGCCTTTCCTCGAGTGTGACATCTCGGTTTTGGTCATGTTAGGACCAGATTAGGAACTCGTCTTTATGAACCTTGTTTAATCTTAATCACCCTAGACCCCCACCTCCAAATATAGTCATATTTTGGGTTAGCACTTTAACATATGATATTAATTAATTAATTGATTGATTTTTGAGACAGAGTCTCACACTGTCACTCTGTAGAGGGCTGTGGTGTCATAGCTCACACCAACCTCAAACTCCTGGGCTCAAGTGATGTTCTTGCCTCAGCTTCCCGAGTAGGTGGGAGTACAGGCACCTGCCATAATACCTGGCTAGTTTTTTTTGTATTTTTAGTGGAGTCTTGGGCGGGCTGGTCTTAAACTCCTGAGTTCAGGTGATTGAACTGCCTCAGCCTCCCAGAGTACTGGGATTACAGGCGTGGGCCACCACACCCTGCCTATTTTTTTTTTTTTATTGAAACAGTCTCATTCTGTCACCCTGGGTACAGTACAGTGGCATCTTCATAGCTCGTAGCAACCTCAAACTCTTGGGCTTCAGCGATCCTCTTTCTCAGCCTCCTGAGTAGCTGGGATAGCTGAGACTACAGGCGACTGCCACAACCCCTGGCCAGTTTTTTTCTGTTTTTAGTAGAGATGGGGTCTTGCTCTTGCTCAGGCTGGTCATGAACTCCTGAGCTTAAGGAAACCACCTGCCTCAGCCTCCCAGAGTGCTGGGATTATAGGCATGCGCCACTGTGCCCAGCTAACATGAACTTTAGAAGGACACACTTCAGTCCACGCCTTCCCCTACATCAGCAGTTCTCAACCTGTGGGTGGTGACCCACAGGAACTGTATTAAAGGGCCGCAGCATTAGGAAGGTTGAGAGCCACTGCCCTAGATAAAGCATAAACTTTTTATCACAATACATAGTGCAGGGCGAGTACTTTTCCTGTCTCTCTGCCAGTTCCGTCCTTCACAGACCACTCCTTAATCCTGCCAACTTCTTTACAGATGAGAGACAGCTGCCACTTTCACTTCTCCACGACTTCCTTACACTTGTCTCCCGGGCCCCCCATGCCTTTCCCCCTTTCATCCCTTTGCCTATATCCCCCCTCCCGGGCCCCCCATGCCTTTCTTCCCACTCATCCCTTTGCCTATAAATCAATGCTCATTGCCTAAGAATAGATTAGAATTTGATCCATGTGAAGTTTGCTTCATCTCTTCCTTCGTTCAATCACAAAGCAGCGCCTGTGGCTCATCGAGTAGGGTGCCAACCCCGGATACCGAAGGTGGCGGGTTCAAACCCAGCCTCGGCTGAACTGCAAAAATGGAAAAGCAGCCGGGCATTGTGGCAGGCGCCTGGTAGTCCCAGCTACTTGGGAGGCTGAGGCAAGAGACTTGCCTAAACCCAGGAGTTGGAGGTTGCTGTGAGCTGTGTGTTGCGATGCCATGGCACTCTACTAAGGGTGATAGAGTGAGACTCTGTCTCTACAAAAACAAACAAACAAAAATACATAAATAAATAAAATTCACTCACCTAAATTTCCACAACATTGTTATAATCGCTCGCTGCATAGTTGTTAATACTGTAGCTATTTTCACATCTACCTTCCAGACAAGATCCTCAAGGGCAAGGACCATATTTTGAAATTTATTTTTGCAAATCCTGGAGTGTATATGGTTTAGTGACCGAGTGAGACTCTGTTTCTGGCCTATGAGGGTTAGATAATTAAGTTCACAAACTCACCCTAGAAAAAGTGCTACATACCTCATTGCTGAATACCACCATGGCCATCTTTGAAGTGCTTGATCCAGTGCTGGTCTGCTCTTCAAAGCAATTTTGGAACCCTTTTCAAAATGTCCATCAGAGCTGTCATTGTACAAGGTCTGACAATTAAATTCAAAGGTGCCTTGAAGGGTGGAGTAGGCGCTGGCATCAGTGCACAGGGTGTACCTAGAAGGTGACTGTAGTGACGATATTCAGCAAAGAGGCATGTGGGGCTTTTTCTAGGATGAGTTTGTGAACTTAATTGTCTGACCTCGTATAGTAATTATGGCTAAATGGTGTTTAAGTGAAATAAAATCCGGCTAAAATTCCTGCTGTCCTTTCCGCGACCATCTAGTCTCCAGGATGAAATTCTCTTTCTTCTGATCCCTTTAGACCCAACTAGATCCAGAAATTCCCTATCCATCTTCTGGAACGTGGTGTAAAATTTCTGACTATACATTTTCTTTTTTTTTTATTAAATCACAGCTGCATACATTAGTGCAATCGAGGGGTACAATGTGCTGGTTTCATATACAATTTGTAATGTTTTCATCAAACTCTTTAACATAGCCTTCGTGGCATTTTCTTTTCTTTCTTTTTTTTTTTTTTCCAGTGGTAAGACAGAATTTATTTACAGAAAAGAATACAGAAAACATTAAAGCTCCAGGTAGAGAGAGAGAACTCAAGTGGGGAGAGAAAAGCTCTCTCCGTTTCTCTCCCGGTCCTTCCCCGTCTCCCCCTTTAGGCTTTTAGTCTCGGGGTGTATATAGGTGTATGGGTTCCTTGGCCAGGAATCTGACTATACATTTTCAACCCAACTCAAGTCTCAGGCAAATATGAGAAGTGTCACCCTCGATCTGTACAAATCACGAGTTTATACAAAAACTTAATTCTAGCTCTTGCATTAAAAACACACACACAGCAACCTTGGTTATTCCTATTTCTTAACTGCACAATCCCAAATCAGTTGAGAAGCTATCATACTCTGTAACAATTATGCAGACAGAAGTTCAAAGCAAGCGAGGAAAACCAACATTAATTGTTTCCACACTCTGTCCAGGTTGAATTAAGTTGATGGTTCAGTGTTTGTCTGAGGTTGGTGCCTCTTCTCTGCCTTTTCCAGCTGCTGCCTGTCAGAGACTGCCAGCAGGCAGAGAGAGAAGACGCCCCTTCTCACCCATCTTGCATCTGTGCCAGCTTGGTACGGCCCCAGCTTGGCTTTAATTTAAATATTTTTTATTTGTTGAGATAAAAGTAGAGGATAGAATGTGACAGAGTGGTCCTCAATGTGGGGTCCCTGGGCCAGCGGCATCAGTTTCCCCTGAGAACTCGTTGGCAAAGCAGATTCTCAGGCACCACCCCACAGACATCCTGCCTCATAATTTTTGAGGTGGGGCCCAGATACCTGTGTTTTATCAAGATGTCGGGATAATTCTGATGCATGCTCACAGTTGGGAGCCACTGTTATTGAAGACCGGTGTGCCATTACCCAGCCCAACAGTAATGGAGCTATGTCTAATACTGTTCTATCCCCCCTGCTTCTTCTCTTCTCAAGGGATTATTTTGAAGCAAATTTAGATATCATCCATATGAAATTTAGATACGCTTTCATCCATAAGTATTTCCGTTGGCAATAAGATCTTTTAATATGGATGAAAATAATACACTTTTATAATACACATTTGTTAGACATGTGATTTATCCTTAGACCAGTCATCTTTAGAATATACTCAACGGCCTTAATATGGTAGCTTTTGGTCAAAAAAGACAGTTCAACTGGATAACAGTGAGAAAGAGCCTTTTTCTTTTGGAGATGAAGAATTTTATTACATTAAAGAGGATGAATCTGGTTGTTATTAAAGGATGAATCTGACAGTCTGAGTCAATTCAGGTTGCTGTCATGGAGTACCACAGACTTAGGGGCTTAAACAATAGGCATATTTCTCATGTTTCTGGAGGCTGGAAATGCAGGTCAAGCTGCTGGCAGTCGGGGGGGCGGGGCACTTCTTGTTCTGAAATGGACACTGGCATCCTCACATAACAGACAGCAGAGACAAGAAGTCTTCTGTCCCTTCTTAAGGGCACTAATCCCATTCATGAGGCCCCACCCTCATGACCTTATCTCTTCCCAAACATGCTACCTCCTAATACCATTTCATTGGGGGTTAGCATTTCAACCCATAAATTGGGGGGGAGAGTGAACCAAAACATTTGATCCTAACAATGGGGAAGAAAAATAAACAGCAAAGGAGCAAGTCCCAGCTGAGGTCGTGATGAAGTGAGGCATGTCTTCACCTTGAAAAAGAGGACTACTTACAATTCATAAAAGCATTGTGTTACCTCCTCCTCACAGGGTATGTGATTTGATTGTTTCCCCAGACTGGAGATAGATGCACAGTATCTATCTGTATTCTTCTGCCTGGTTTTTGCATTTGTATGGAAATTGTCTAGAGTTAAAATTGCCACCCATGACCTTGACCTGATATTGCGTGATAAATATAGAAGTAGGCTCAGCGCCTGTGGCTCAAGTGGCTAAGGCACCAGTCACATATACCTGAGCTGGCAGGTTCAAATCCAGCCTGGGTCTACCAAAAAACAATGATGGCTGCAATCAAAAAAAAATAGCAGGTGTTGTGGTGGGCACCTGTAGTCCCAGCTACTTGGGAGGTGGAGGTTGCTGTGAGCTGTGATGCCACAGCACTCTACTCAGGGTGACAGCTTGAGACTCTGCCTCAAAAAATATATATGTATATATGTATATATATATATATGTGTGTGTGTGTGTATATATATATATATGTATATATATATATATATATATATATATATAGAGAGAGAGAGAGAGAGAGAGAGAAGTAAATCTATCACCTTAACACTGAACGTGCTAAGACTCAAGGTAACCAGTCTGTCTCATCACAGGGCCATGTCATTGCCTGGTCCTCTCAAGTGCTGTTATACTCACAAAGTATGGACCAGACTCTAAGAAACTCAGGAGAATTTTTGCCCCACCCCCCTTCAGATGTCTGTGGTAAAAATTGACACTTGCATGGAGCTTGATTTGATAGCATTATCTGTAAAGTGTCAGAAAAGGGAGGGGGATCAATACACTTAATTTACTTGGAATAATTCATAGCCTAACAGGAGTTTTCAATGAAGGCAGACAAATTCCACACTCAACTAACTCACCCACCTGGATGAGAGGTCTATAGTGAGTCCATCTTTATTAGTAAAACTGAGTTTCTCTCTTTCACTAGGAACTCCCTTGAGCCTTCCTTTCCTGAGATGGGGTGCTCATGCCGTCAGCCAGATTTCAAAGTGGGGGATGGTGGGCACCAGCTGAATGCCCCTTGCTGAGCTGCTGAGCTGATCGCTGTCCTGACCTCCCCTTGTTAAAATTGCCCCCCATGACCTTGACCTTGGGCATGTGGCTTGCTCAGAGGCTATTGGAACTACATTCTACCTCAGGAGGAAGGAAAAGTACAGAAAGTTTTCCTGGGCTGGAGAGTGGTGGTGTTTTTCTTTCCTTTTAATGCTATACCAACAGAAAACCTTTTTTGTGAGACTAGAAGTTAGAATTGCACATGGCAGCAAGGAGAATCTTTGAGATGGTTTACTGAAGTCATAGGGTCCCCGTGAGGTACAAACTGAAGAGGCACCTCATTTAAACAGCTTCACAGCAATCTCTCAACTCCCTCCCTCATTGCTCTGGGGCTGTCTGCTGAATGATTTGAACTGGAGTTTGCCCTGTGTTAGCAGCAAGAGCCCATGAGTCACTACTCTTTGATAGGGAGTCCTCCCTTTAAGAGGACAAGGCTGTGTCCTTTCTTATTAAGACACAGTCATTACTGGTGAGTGCTTGGCCCAGTGGCTTCACATTGACACAGGACAGGAAGGGGCCAGGGATGGGAGAGCCCAGGTGAGGCAGCTGAAGGAGCTTGGGAGGAGGAATGTAATTATAAGGTGTCTTCAAATAATTATACTATTGTCAATAATTAAGAAGTACCACTTTCTACTTCAACTACCTGAAATTCAGAGATCACCACAATGGGCTCTCTGCTGAGAGCTTTGGCCTTCTCCCTGAAGGGGACGGCAAGGGCACAGAGAGACAATGGGATGCTGTTGGGGGCCCAGGAGGGTGGAGAAAGAGCAGTCTGAAATGACCAAGAGGTGAATTTCCCTTCTCATGTCAAACTTCTCACCTTCCTGTGCCTCATTTGAATTGAGGGAAATGAGAAAAAAAAAAGTATCTCTCTACTTCTGCCTTATTAGTAATCTGGTAAACAAATCAAAATATAAATCGCTGTAAACATGTTCTACCATCTGTTAAGATAGGGGAACTGAACACCAAACATTTGTGGAGTGCGTACTTTCTCAAGGCACAGCCGGGGTGTGGATGGGCTCCTGGCCGCACTCACACGCTGAAGCTGCAAGTGTGTGTTGACCACATACCTTTGTGCCAGGCACTTCATGTGGGCAGTGGCGATGCAGAGATGAGGAAGACAAGTCTTCTGTCCTCAACGGCTGTGTCACGGTGCAGGGAGACAGAGTACAAGCTTCGGAGGGCCCCCAAAGTGATCCAGTAATACAGATATCCTGGAAAAGGAACATTTGCTATGGGCTGGGAAGACAGAAACGTTTTACAACAGGCCCCAGGAGCAGGTTTCAACCTTGATATCCCATTTGTCCTAGTTAAACGAGGGTCACTGACTTCCACTGCCCCCTTATTCTCCACTGCACCTTCCACCTCCCAAAAGATGAGAAAGAGAAGCCAGTAGGAGAAGCAGCGTTGTGGGAACAGAGGAGATTAATTCCTAATTTTGATTTCCTTTGAACCATTTTTACTCGACTGAGTCAACTTGCTGGGGAAGATGATTCATTACTATCTATTTTAAATCATGATCAGGAAGCACAATGACCCCCCAAATGACAGAGAATGTATTTCAAGTGAAGAAATCTTAGTGTTTTAAACTTTCTTTTTGAATAATTTGGTTCTTCCTAGTGGAACATAAGGGAAAGAAAAGACCTAAAAAAATTGTTAAAAAATTCACTACTGGTGATGGAATTCGTATATTTCTTATGTAAACAAAACCTAAACCAGGCTATCTCATTTAGAAAAAAAAAATACCACCATATTACGTGGTATTTTGAGTAAAATGCGAATATCTCCTTTCACTTGCCCTCACCCCAAATCAGCTCTTGGTGGAACCACCGCTGGCTCCTCACTGGTCTTTTCTTGTGCCTTTATGTCCGTAGAGAGGAATAAGTGCCTCTATACACAGACGGAACTGAAACCACACATAATATGTATTATTCTGCAATTGCATCTTCTTTGAATTTAACATCTCTCATAGGCTTTTCTAATGATAGTCTGCTTTAATACGCCTGAAGGAAACATAAATTGAAGACTTCATTTTGCTGTGTACTCTCATTTCCAAGGGAAGACTTGTTCCTCTCATCCACATCTGACCCAGCCTCCCAGAGACGCAGTGATTGCTGCCCCAGTCAGGGAAAGGAGACAGAAAGGAAAAAGTGAGGGTGCAGCAGTAACAGGAGACACGACGAGCCTCCAGCTTCTTAAATCTGGCCCATGTAGAGGAAATGGAAACAGGACAAAAAGTTAATTCTTTTATGCAAACAATGATCAGCAGTCCTCAGGGAGTAAGGCAGTTCTGACCTTAAACTAATTGCTACCATGCCCACATTTGTTGGTCACTTTCTACATGCAAAAATCTACAAGTATTTTATTAGTTTTTTCCACCAATGCCTTTGGAAGAAAGGCGGCCCAGAAGGAAGGCAGGAAGGAGAGAAAAGTCAGGTGTGACCCATGCTCTCCACCGCCTTGTCATGGAACTTTATAGGCTTCTCTTGTGGAAAGTTTAGTGGTTCCAGAAGTACACAGAGAGAGAAAAGGTTTATTCTGAGTTTGCAATATACTCATCTGATAACTATTAAATCATCCCTCCATACTTCAACCCTTCCACTCTGGAGTGAGAGGGTCTTTAGTGAAGCATTCTTTAGTTTATTTTGTTTTAGACCCAATTAACCAGAGACCTGCCAGCCAGGGAGCTCATGTCTTACCAAAACATAGGCAAATTATGCACAAGTGGTGTCATTTGTGTGTTAGAGAAGGAGATTAATTTTAGCACAGTTGTAAAACAAAAAGAACATCCGAGTCTTTGGTGATGGTTCACTGGACCCCGGAGAACACAAGAAAAACTGCTCACTACTCAGGGCATCTCTGGAAACTGTCACTGGGAGAGTGCTCATGGATCCAGCCAAGAAGTTCTGAGTAGTTCCAGCATGTTGAAGATGTTGAGTGCACATACAGAGCAAAAAGCCTTGGCAATCACATCAGTCTGATTCCTGAATCCCATTCCTCTCAAAATGGGATTCCAAACACAGCTTCCTAAAGAGACTCTTTACAGAGGTATGTGCAAGGTAAGGAAACCAGTAAGAGCTGAAGTTGAGGC
>CAUYRH010139606.1:0-28968 GCA_963574655.1 Perodicticus potto
GGGAGGCAGAGGCAGGAGACTCGCTTGAGCCCAGGAGTTGGAGGTTGCTGTGAGCTGTGATGCCACAGCACTCTATCCAGGGTGACAGCTTGAGGCTCTGTCTCAAAAAAAAAAAAGAACATAAATGGGAGAACTAACAGTTTTTCCGTGGATGTGCTGAGCTTGTGTAGAATTCCATTTTCAGGCACTCAACCTCTGAAGGGCAGAGGATCCATTCAAGGCCTGGTGTCTGAATACTTGAAATCAACAGTTACCAGACCTCAGCTGTTCATGCCCATCCACAAGTCTCTCTCATCATTCTCTCTGGAGCACCCATGATAACATTTACTTTGCTTGTTCAAAACTCATTAACAGAAATAAATCATTTGCTACTATCTTTAACCCTATCCTTATAAAGTTAGCTATTTGATCACCAATAGTGACAGACTCCACTTTTGGAGACTGATTGCTGACACCTTTCAAGCACTCCCTTCCTCCCCCCTCTCCTCTTCAACATCTAAGTTAACAAGAAAGTCAGTGTTTTCTCCTTGGTGTTGGTGGGAAGTTCACATCATACAAGCCCAAACAAAGGCAAAGCCACACCCATCCCAGTCCCACTCTCTAATCACAATAAAAGCCTAGGGGTGGCACCTGTGGCTCAAAGGAGTAGAGAGCCAGCCCCATATGCCAGAGGTGGCTGGTTCAAACTCAGCCCTGGCCAAAAACTGCAAAAAAAAAAAGCCTAGCCAGTCTCCTTTTCCTGCTTTATAAAGCTATTCTAGATAGCTTAGAAAGTCCTGCCGTGTTCTCTGAATAAAGCTTCACCACAAATAAATCTTCTGCCTGTTCGGGTGTATGTGTGGCATTATTAGTTTCAACATCAGAACCATATTTAGGTAGGAGTCCTTCTTATCTCTCCACAGTGGCCACAACACCTACTTATTTTTTATTTCACATTAAAGTACATGGATATTATTATTTTAAATGTAAGAGTTCATTCACAAGGTTAATAGATATCATAAATCATGAGCACTACCAAGGAAGGGATTTGGGATGGTTAACTTACGTATATAGCCCAAGTGGGATATGGTAAGCAGTCAATAATCTACTAAATGAATAATGATCAATACCCCCAAACAACACTTTCCTAAAATAACCACTTAAAAATATTTTAAAATTTTGGGAGGCTGAGGCAAGAAAATCGCTTAAGCCCAAGAGTTAGAGGTTGCTGTGAGCTGTGATGCCACAGCTACAGAGGGTGAAATTGTGACACTCTGTCTAAAAAAAAAAAAAAAAAAAAAATTAAAAAGCCAACAAAAAAAATCAGGTATTATCTTTGTGGCAAGAATTTGAAAAAGTTAGCTGGGCATGGTGGTTCATGCCTGTAAAAAGAGTGCCTAGCACTCTGGGAGGCAAAAGCAAGTGGATTGCTTGAGCTTAGGAGGTCTAGATCAGCCTGAGCAAGAATGAGACCCCATCTCTTAAAAAAAAAAAAAAAAGAATTTGAAAAAGTTTACTGAAGATCTCAAAGGATGCTTAAGTAATTAGAAAGCTAGACCAAATAGACAGATGAAACGGCCCAATACTGAAACCATGACAACTTGCACTGTTGCAAAACTAACCTGTAAAAGCAATGCCTTCCTAATGCAAATCTCTGGAAGAATTTTAGTAGAACATGACAAAATTCACATAGAAGAGGACAGCCCCTGAAATATCCAAGACAGCTCCTTTAAAACAAAAGGAAGAGGATCTCGGAGTTACTCTGCCAAAGTCACGGCTTTTCCTAAAGTTCCAGTAACCAATCAGCCCAATGAAGATATGAGGAAGGACAGAGAGCCCCAATAAACGTGAAGGGTGATAGTAGTTTGGTAAGTGGTAAGGACAGACTCACATATCACCAAAAGTAGAAATGCCTTTTACTGTCTTTTCAGATGGGAAAATAATTACAAATCCTAATTTACAAACACTCTCATACATACAAGCTTATAAATTCAGGATGGAACAAAGACCTATATGGTATGAAGAAGAAAAAAAAATTTAGAGCAACTAGAATAAAATGTAGAACTACAAAATATCATTGAGTTAGGGTAGAAAAAGTTTCTTAAACAACCACCAAAAGGCACAAAACATAAAAAGACATGAAGCATCACATTATATCAAAATGAATAATGCTCCATGAACACAGATTAAAAGAAAAATTTTAAAAACCCAAGGAATTAAAAGTACTACTCCAAAGACTACTTAATAATTACAAAGGGGAAAAAGTAGAGGGCCCTGGCTGATGGTACTTTAACCACATGATCCAAAGTCTAACCACCACCAACACGGCATGCCTCCTGATATGACAGCCGTTCTCAACCTGTGGGCCACAACCCCTTTTTAACAATGAAAATACACCATGGGATTAGTAAGGTTGAGAACCACTATGATATGATGTACCAAGAAAGACAAGATTTCACTTAGGTAATGTCCTGCCCAAGATAGAGAACCTGAATTTAATTATGAGAATATCAACTGAATACCAAAGAACCTACACAATAACCAGATGGGGCTTTTAAAAAACATCGTCATGGGTTGGTGCCAGCCACATACACCTGAGCTGGAGGGTTCAAATCCAGCCTGGGCCCGCCAAACAACAATGACGGCTGGAACCAAAAAATGGCTGGGCATTGTGGCAGGCGCCTGTATTCCCAGCTACTTGGGAGGCGGAGGCAGGAGACTCGCTTGAGCCCAGGAGTTGGAGGTTGCTGTGAGCTGTGATGCCATGGCACTCTACCCAGGGTGACAGCTTGAGACTCTGTCTCAAAAAAAATAAATGAATAAAATAAATAAAATAATGCTTTAAAAAGCACTAAAATAATGAGATTTTATTTCTTTTTTTAATTGCAAAGCTCTTTCAAATCTGATTCAGGTGCTAAAAATCAAATAAGCTTTGAAATAATTTCCCTTTACTTTCAAGAAATGCCTAGAAACAGACTAACTTGAAAAAGAATGAATTTGTTGGGCAGAACCTATGGCTCAGCGAGTAGGGTGCCGGCCCCATATATCGAAGGTGGTGAGTTCAAACCCGGCCTCTGCCCAACTGCAAAACAGAAAAATAGTTGGGTGTTGTGGTGGGCGCCTATAGTTCCAGCTACTCGGGAGGCTGAGGCAAGAGAATCGCTTAAGCCCAGGAGTTGGAGGTTACTGTGAGCTGTGTGACACCATGGCACTCTACCGAGGGTGATAAAGTGAGACTCTGTGTCTACACACACACACACACAAAAAGAATGAATTTTTTTTGTTAAGTAAGGCATCCTCAGGGGGATCTTTATTATTTTTTTCAAATGCCATGAGAGGGTTTTATACTGAACGTACTTGAAAACAAATGATATCAAAGGAAATATAGCAACTTTTAAAGAAATAAAACCATTTATCATAGAATAAAAATAAATTAGGCCAGGTGCAGTGGCTCACTCCTATACTCCTAGCTTTCTGGGAGGCCAAGACAGGAGAATTACTTGAGGCCAGGAGTTTGAGACCAGCCTGAGCAAGAGTGAGACTCCATCTCTACTAAAAATAGAAATAAAAAAACTGGCTGGGCATTGTGGCAGGTGCCTATAGTCCCAACTACTCAGGAGGCTGAGGCAAAAAGATTGTCTGAGCCCAAGAGATTGAGGTTGCTGTAAGCTATGATGATGCCAGTATACTCTATCACTCTATCCAGGGTGACAGAGTAAGACTCTGTCTCAAAACAAAAACAAAAAGAAACGAAGAGCAGAAATAGTTTACTACCATGTAGCTACCATAAACAAAATTTTCAGAAAATACAAAGCAAGGTGTAGTCTTAAGTTTATTACTTACCTCGTAAACTCCCTTCATATCTAAAACATTTGTATTATTGACATACAAGCTGTTTAAACAAACTGATTGAACTGTTATTGAGCAATATAGCAAGTGAATTTATTCTCCATAAGATGTTTTGTTTTGTCTCAAACTTCTACCCATGGTCATACAGAAGTAAGCTACTTTTGATGTCACATGAAAAAACTTTACACAGAAAAATCTGTAAGTGCATATCCTTTGTGGGGTTTTATTTTGCTAAAAAGTAGAATTCACACAGACGAAAAAAACATGCAAAATATTTTTTTGTGCACACCTCTAACACTATATTTCACTTCTGAATCTTAACCAAAAAAAAAAAAAAAAAAAAAAACAACAAAAAAACCCTCCAAAGCAAGAGTACCTGGGTTGAAAAGTTAACATTACAAAAGCTAGATTCCTAACACAGGCACTGCAGATATAAGTCACTCAGATGCAAAAGTAAAGTTTATAAATATTAAGTTTATGTTAACAATGAAAAGATAAGAATGGTACCTCCAAAGTATATGCTTGCCCCACCATGGACTAGATCATTTGGGTTGGTGTTGAAGGATATCCATGACGTTAATTTGAACTAGATACAATCTTAATCCTGACACTATTTCAGGCTCACAACACTGAGTGAACCCCACTCAAAACTACTGCCTTTTCCTGCTACATGTAAAATGATTTTTTAAAATTTGTCCTGATTTTTTTCCATAAATAAAAGAGTAGCTCAGAATCTACACTAGCTCTGAGATGTGGAAAAATACCAATTTGATAAAGGACTATGGTGAAATTGTCCTTGGGGATATTTCACTTTTCTTCTTAATCATACCCATTTGAAGGATCGTGTGTGTGTGTGTGTGTGTGTGTGTGTGTGTGTGTAAAACTTTTACAAAGAGATTTTGGAAACTGAATTCTAGGGAACTTTTTTCTTTCTTTCCTCAAGACCAGTCTTGGATAATTTAATAGATTGTTGTTGGAGAAAACCTACTTAGAGCCATTCTATAACGTCAGCAACCGCCTTGTCCCTGTATATTTGAACTTTCCAAACACAACAGAATACTGCAAGGTACTTGTTTGCAAAAAAAAAGGGCCAAACACAACCCAAATGCTGGACTCTCTATCAGTCCAGCAGAGTTTACTCTGCCTGATACTTTGTATTCACTTTTTTACAGCATCACAGGTGGTAAAAACAGTCCTGTGGTAGGTGCATGCTCATGTCCCTCCCTGGTGTTCCCTGGGGGAGGTTGGTGGCT
Organism: Perodicticus potto; assembly: GCA_963574655.1. Lineage (NCBI taxonomy): Eukaryota > Metazoa > Chordata > Mammalia > Primates > Lorisidae > Perodicticus > Perodicticus potto. The sequence continues at coordinate 5,082 of CAUYRH010139606.1, forward strand.
TCATGCTTGGGAAAAATTCAGGCTTCCTTCTAGGGACACAGCTAGTGGCTTCCTTCTCCCCCAGGGAGAAGGGAGATACTTGCTGGCAGATATGGTCCCCTGGAAGTCTCGGTTCTCAGAAGAAAAAGAGTTGTAAATGCATTCCCATAAAACATTTCAAACGTGCAAAGAGAAAAATCCCAAACAAGAGTGAGGACAGGGTAGCAGTGATTGGAAGAGTGCCTAAATATCGTGCTCAAGGGAGAAACATGCCTGTAAACTGCCTGCTTCAATGCCATTTTCAATGAGCACAATAACAGCACTTCCTAAAAAGGAAAGTGACTATCCCATTTCCAACTTCAGGGATTAAGCTTCTCTCTTTATCACCAAACAGCTTTAAAATGTTTACCTAACTAAAATTGTCACTAATATTGTAAAGAAGTTTGAAGGCCCAAGTCTACTTCAATAAATACTTAAATAATTGCTAGATCAACTCAGCTCAAACATTTTCAAAATACTGGACAAAATGGCAAATGCATATAAATCAGTCCATTTTTTTCCTTCCAGCACTTAACACAATTGTACATAACCGTTCTACTGCATTTAAAGGAACATATGAAAAGGATGGTTGGTGCAGACCTGAAAGTGAGAGGTCCTGCCCCCTACCCCCGTGCATTCTTCCTGAGGTTGGCAGAATGCAAGGTTCCTTTTTCCCACCCAGAGTTTAAGCATGTCAGCCTATTCTGCGATCCTGTTTTATACACTGTCTCTCTCTCTTTTCCATAGACCACTGAGCCACTCAAGATAGAGGGTACTGAGGAAGATGTCATGAGTGAACAGTCACAGATCGGGGGTGAAATACATGCACAGGACCGGACACTCAAGCTAACAAAGCAAAAGAAAAAAAAAGGGCCAAACACAACCCAAATGCTTTAAAATCTCCTCTCATACACTGCAAAGCAAAATTGGAAAAACCCAATTCCACTTTCCCATCCCAATTCAAGAAGGAGCTAAGCCTTCTGGGGAAATTAGATGTTTCAAAGTGAAAGAGGGTAGCTGAAGGGCTCATCTTTCTCAGCTGTCTACAGTGTGCGCCCGAGCCCTTCCTGGAGCCCTGGCAATTGCCCAGTGGCTCCCCAAAGACATTTCTTTGGACATCGGGGCTCCCCTTAGAACGTTTCAAGTTTGTTCAAGGTCCGAAGTATAATGTGCAGAGGTAGCTCCGTGATGCTAGTAATGAAACAACACTTCCTTTTTTGGTGAGGAAAGCCCAATAGGTCTTAGCTAACAAGCTCTCAGCTATGGCTCTAAAAATACCCTGCAGCAAAGACTGTTTGGCACTTCGTTTTGTTTGCCAGGGGAGCTCTAAAGAACTCTGCAGAATGCTTCAGATTCTCCATAACTGCTCTGAGCTCTGTCCCTACTCTGGTGACTGCAGGGAAGTGTATCACTTTGGGAAAGTTGCTTTTCGTTTTTCGCTCTGAGTTCTCAGAATTCGGTTCTAAACGTCTGAAGTACAATTCCAGTCTTGGATTAATTACTAGCTTGGTTTTGAATCTTCATTTGGTTTCTAGTTGGAACTATGCAAATACACGATCTGTGCACTGAAGAAAAAACTAAAATTACACTTCAAAAGGGCTCAATCGCTTCCGCTCTTCTCCCCTCCCCCCAAAAAAGAAACAACAGCCTCCTTGAACCCTTTGTTGCCAGCAGCAAGAGCAGCTCTGCCCATCAGCACCGGACGCCCCCACCCCCTACACGTTGACTGTGTGTGCGTGCTTCTTGCACAGAGGTCTGTCCTTCTTGGAGTAGAATGGCTGCCCTTCCAGATTCACGTGGCAGACCTGGGACAGAAAACAAAACTGCTTGAGACAGGACTCTCCAGCCCATGAGGCAGGGGTACACAAGAAAAAATTTCAGTCATCCCTTTAACTCCCACTCTTTTTTGTCTTGTTTTGTTTTGTTTGTTTGTCTGAGACAGGGTCTTGCTGTTACCCAGGCAGAGTAAACAACAAGGGGTATGATCACAGCTTACTTAGAGCTCCTGGTTTCAAGCGATCCTCCTGCCTCAGCCTCCCAAAGTGCAGGGATTACAAGTATGAGCCACTGTGCCCCAGCCTTTAGTCACCCCTTTAAGAAAAAGCCCTGTCACATGTAGCCCAGAGCAAAGCCATAGCCTGTAACCCCACAACACAAGCCGAATAGATGGGTTGGACTATATATAAATTCAGACTTCCAAAGAAGACACAAAATAAAACTCAAATTAAATTTAATGAAGTAGAAAAAACAGATACCATGAATACAACTAATTCATGCTATCCAAAATGTATAAGGAGCCAATACAAGTTCACAAGTCGATGCACACAGAAGGGATTAACATCTAAAGAAATATGATGAGTAAACTAAAAAACGTGGCAGAAAAGATTATTCTCATTAATAATTAAAAAACAAAAATCAAGCCGGGCAAGATGGCTCATGCCTATAATCCTAGCACTCTGGGAGGCTGAAGGCAGTGGATTGCTTGAGCTCAGGAGTCTGAGACCAGCCTGCGCAAAAGCAAGACCCCATCTCTATTAAAAAAAAATAGAAAAACTAGCTGGGTATTGTGGCAGGGGCCTGTCATCCCAGCTACTTGGGAGGCTGAGGCAAGAGTTTGAGGTTGCTGTGAGCTATGATGATGCCATGGCATTCTACAACAGGGCAACAGAGTGAGACTTTGTCTCACAAAAAAAAAAAAACAATAAATAAAACTGCCCTGAGATACCACTAGATATCTATTTTTTTGTATTCTTTTTTTTTTTTTTTTTTGTAGAGACAGAGTCTCACTTTATTGCCCTCGGTAGAGTGCCGTGGCGTCACACAGCTCACAGCAACCTCCAGCTCCTGGGCTTAGGCGATTCTCTTGTCTCAGCCTCCCGAGTATCTGGGACTACAGGTGCCTGCCACAATGCCCGGCTATTTTTTTTCTGTTTTTTGCAGTTCGGCCGAGGCCAGGTTTGAACCTGCCACCTTCGGCATATGGGGCCGGTGCCCTACTCGATGAGCCACAGGCACCGTCCCTCTTTTCCTTTTTTTTTTTTCTTCTTTATTCTTCACTATTAACAAGTATATATATATATATATTTTTTTGAGACAGAGCCTAAAGCTGTCACCCTGGATAGAATGCCCTGGGCATCACAGCTCACAGCAACCTCCAATTCTTAGGCTCAAGCAAGTCTCTTGCCTCTGCCTCCCAAGTCGCTGGCACTACAGGTGCCCGCCACAATGCCCGGCCATTTTTTGGTTGCAGCCGTCATTGTTGTTTGGCGGGCCGGGCTGGATTCGAACCCACCAGCTCAGGTATACGTGGCTGGCGCCTTAGCCCGTTGAGCCACAGGCGCCGAGCCACTATTAACAAGTATGACCTAGTCATTAGATATCTATTAATCTAGCAAAATAAATAAAACAAAAAAATTTAATAGCTTGTCACCTGTAACCTTAAATGACTCTAACCACAAAGAGAGGGGGAAGAAAGGATTCAACTGAAAATCAGCAATGCTAAAAGGGAATGAAGCCTGCTTGTGCAGGGCTAGGGACACATGAATCAGCCCAGTGTTCTGTGGAGGATGTGGCAACACTCAACAAGAGCCAGAAAGATGTGCCTACCCTGTAACCCAGTTATGCCACTCTGGAGAATTTTATCCTCCAGAAACAACTGCACAGAATAAGAAAGCAACCTGTGCTCTACTAGAAACAGGAAACTACTAAAACTGCTCTCAATAAGGAGCTGATTAAATTTGTATAGTACATTTTTTCCAATGGAACGCCACCATGAAAAAGCAACAAATATGGTGAGCAAGGAAAAAAGAAGACAAAATTATATATACCCATGATGACAACATATGAGTATAGGCTGAAGCTAGAGACATCCCAAAAAGATGGGAACTAAGTAATATTTGTGGAAGCTACCATGGATCAAGCAAGATCCTTTTACTCTATCTACTCAAGCTCATTTAGTTCTCAGAAAAAACGTATGGGGTGGGTATGTCTTTCTCCTGTTGCACCACTGAAAAAACTAGGGCTCAGAGAGCCCAAATGTCTTGCTTAAGTCCCAGACCTAGTAAGTTGCAGAGCTGGAAATATGTATCCGGGTCCGTTAGATCCCAGTTCTATTCTAATTTTTCCCAAACAAAGAAAAGTTGTGTTTATTTATTTATTTATGTATTTATTGAGACACAGTCCTACTTTGTCACCCTTGGTAGAGTGCCCTGGCATCACAGCTCACAGCAACCTCAAACTCTTGGGCTCAAGCAATTCTCTTGTCAGCCTCCCAAGTAGCTGGGACTATAGGTGCCTGACACAATGCCCAGCTATTTTTAGAGACAGGGTCTCTTGCTCTTGCTCAGGCTGGTTTCGAACCTGTAAGTTCAGACAATCCTCCTACCTCAGCCTCCCAGAGGGAGGGGTTAAAGCCATGAGCCATGATGCTAGGCCCAAGAAATTGTGTTTATTTGAAACTGTTCTGGGCTTACAAATCTGTACAGAGGTGGCCCTCTGACTGTGGTGGACTACTAATACGTAGGTTGGGCCTTGGGTTGGCAACATCAATATGGCAGCGTGAGCCAGGAAGTTATGTTGGCTGGGATGAGCCCCAGCCTCAGAGAGGACGTTGAAGATCCCTGCCAGGGAGCAGAATTGGAAGCCACATACAGGTGGTTATGGGGATAGAAAAATCCCTCCCCTGAGCTGAGCTTGGGTCAGTAAGCATGTGTCCACCACAAGAGAACTGGAAAGGAAAGGGGCATCATAGCAGCCCATGTGCAAGGCCATGAATGCCCAGTTGGGGAAGTTATACTTGGGGACCCACAGGGCTACCAATGGGCCCTGTTAAGCCAATGAGTTGAAAGAGTGCTTTGAAGACATCCCAGGTGGATGCAGTGATGTTGAATCTTATGGAAGCCTCAAGCTGCTAGAGACAGCTTAGAGAACTGTCCAAAAAGGAAGACACCCAAGATGTAACTGATGCGAATGGGTTAGGGGAGTCAGAGAGGTAGCTCTGCAGTGAGTTGGGAAAGAGTGTGCTGGCAGCACCTGCAGTGTTGGCTGGGAGACCTCCACGTGGTCTGGGGCAGTGCTGATTACTTGTGAGAACTTCAGGATGACTCATGCTAGGAGGAGGGTGTCAAGGGACTGAAGACAAAGGAAAGAAGAAGGGACAGAGCCTCAGAGGTGGCTCATGGGTGAAATGGGGCTGGAGGTATGAACCCTTAGAGGGAGTTGTGCTCACTGTCTTCTTGGTTTCTTGGTGCAGGGCAGCTTTGTGGTGGAGGAGGCCTCCAGCCCACCCAGCACGGGGCAATGGCAGGGATGGTCCCCCATGCTCTGCGGCCAGGTAGTATCAGAGCCTGGCTGTGGAGGAGTGGTGGCCAGGGACAGTGCTAACTGCAATCCCAGCATAGTTAAGGCAATAACTAGGCTAGATGTAGCAGCCCCTGGGACTGCCCACCCACACCAGCAGAGAAGGATTAGAAACCAAATAGACTTAGAGGAAAAGAGGGAATTGGTAAGACATTTTCCCCCACTAAGATAGGACCTAAATCCCTTCTGTTGGAACTCAAGTGCCAAAGCCAGGCAGGAGCCCAGTCCTCACCCTGATCCACTCCATGCTTCTCAGCCTATAAGCCTTCATTTATGACTTTGGACTTGGGAGATACTATCTTTGTCTGCCCTCTAATTGTTCATATCTGTTAGTTTTTTTTTTTTTTTTAACATTCTAGATTCCTTGAAGTTAGAGACTTGTTCTGGAATACATCTTGTACTCCCCAAAATCCAGAAATGTTTGGTAAACTGGATCAGTCAGATTCAGTTAGATGTCAGAATGTGCTATCCTGATATCTCACTTGCAGAAAACAGCATATCAGCTGGGAGAGCTAGTCCAAATCTTCCTTTCTCACTCGGTTTTTTTTTTTTTTTTTTTTAATTTATAGGCAAACACATGTTAATTAAATGTTATAAAAATAGAAAGACTTCAAAATTTTCCAATTACAAGATTTCTTTCCCCAAATTAGAACTATGTTCCACTTTGCTATATCTTTTTGAGACAGTTTCACTCTTGGTAGAGTGTCATGGCATCATAGCTCACAGCAACCTCAGACTATTGGGCTCAAGCAATCCTGATGTCTCAGCCTCCCAGGTAGCTGGGACTACAGGCTCCCATCACAACTCCCAGCTAGTTTTTCTATTTTAGTAGAGATGGAGTCTTGCTCTTGCTCAGGCTGGTCTTGAACTCCAGAACTCAAGTAATCCTCCGGTCTTGGCCTCCCAGAGTGCTAGGATTACAAGCGTGAGCCACCATTCCCGGCCCACTTTGCTGTATCTTAATGCAGCAGTGAGTGCCACATGGGCTGGTCTGGAGCAAGACCTAACAACCTCCATGCCAATTCTCCAGAGGACAGAATCTGCCCAGTTTCTTTGGGTGGGTCTGCTGGGTAGTGCTACAGGTCTGTCATACCCACCTGGACTTAATTCCTTGGAGCTTATTTGTAATATCAGCCTGAACCACCTAAGCTTTACTGCTTCTTCTGGTCTCACTCTAGGATTTGTCCTGTCATGACTTTAAGCCAAACAGAGCAGGCATGATGGAGCAGACACATGCTCACCTTTGCCACAGCTCCTTCTGCATGCAACATGGATCTCTTATCAGTCTGCCCTTGGAGAACAGGCCTTCTGTGCCACTGTCTTCCTGGACCTTCTCCAAGTTCCTTGGATCCTTCTAAAAGTTGGGTAACTAGACTTGCAGGCAGTATCTCAGGCCCAGACAAGCCATGGCTTAAGTATAAGGGTCAGAGAGCCCTATGTTGTACCTGGCTGAGCCATGGCTTTTCAGGGGACAATCCCAAAGTCAGTATGTTTACACCATTGTCACATTTTGGAGGGGAGGCCTTGATGTTTTTAAAGGATTCTAAAAGGCAACTGGATAATCTGTTCAGATTTGGAATATCAGAGTATTTAGGGGTTGAATTGTATCCCCCAAAATTCATATTGAAGTCCTAACCCCCAGTACCTGCAGCCTACCCAGCGCCGGGACACAACTGTGACCTTATTTGGAATAGGGTCTTTGCGGATGCAATTAAAATGAGATCATACTGAAGGAAAGTGGGCTTTAAATCTAGTATGACCAAGGTCCTTGTAAGAAGAGAACAGCATATGAAGACACAGACACACAGAGAGAAAACAGTCTTGAGACAGTGTAGGCAGAGACTGGAGTTCAACCACCAGAAGCTAGAAGAGAGAACACAGCCCCCTGTCAACACCTTGATTTTGGACTTCTAGCCTCTTGAATTAAATTTTCGTTGTTTAAGCTATCAGTTTTTAGTGTTTTGTATGGCAGCCCTAGCAAACCAATACACAGAGTGAATACAATGCACCCCACAAATGGCTGGGAAGTTTAGAACCAAAAACATATGGCAGTAAACTTTATGAATAAGGTTTATCCTGTCAGGAGTCTATTTAAAAAGGATTCAATTTTAATTATTATTATTATTTTTTTGGCTGGGGCCGGATTTAAACCTGTCACCTCGGGTATATGGGGCCAGTGCCCTACTCCTTGAACCACAGGCGCCACCCTCCAGGATTCAATTGTAAATTGTGCAGATATTTTGTACATTTCAAAAATTCACCTTGAACAACTCTGATAAAAAAAAAAATAGTAGTAGGCTCGGCACCTGTGGCTCAAGTGACTAAGGCGCCAGCCACGTACACCTGAGCTGGCGGTTCGAATCCAGCCTGGGCCTGCCAAACAATAATGACAGCTGCAACCAAAAAATGTCTGGGCGTTGTGGCGGGCGCCTGTAGTCCCAGCTACTTGGGAGGCGGAGGCAGGAGACTCGCTTAAGCCCAGGACTTGGAGGTTGCTGTGAGCTGTGATGCTATTGCACTCTACCCAGGGTGACAGCTTGAGGCTCTGTCTCAAAAAAAAAAAAAAAAATAGCTGGACTTTGTGGCAGGCACCTATAGTCCCAGCTACTTGAGAGGCAGAGGCAGGAAAATCGCTTGAGCCCAGGAGTTGGAGATTGCTGTGAGCTGTGATGCCATGGCACTCTACCCAGGGCGACAGCTTGAGGCTCTGTCTCAAGAAAAAAAAAAAAAAGTAGTAGAAAGTTAATTTTCCCAAAGAAAATTTAGGTAATTACAGATTGACAATTACAGGCCCTTATCAGGGATGACTGTTTCTTACCTCTAACTCAGAGTATAAATGTCTCAACATTATGTCCCACCCTAACCCAAACACTTCAGAAGGAAAATGCCAGTCTCATACTAAAATGACCTGCTAGTCAGCAGAAAGAAATTGCACATAGTTAATAGTTAATCTGGGACTCATCTCCTGGCAACTATATTTCAAGAATAGGACCACTCAGGGAAATAAGATAATAATCCTGCTTTCTAAAGGTTCTATCAAAAGTAACTTTATCTTAGGTTTTTATAGGATTAGTCAATAAGCCCCAATCAAGTGTTCCAAATGAAAATTGGAGGCGGCGCCTGTGGCTCAAGGAGTGGGGTGCTGGCCCTATATACCAAAGGTGGTGCGTTCAAACCCAGCCCTGGCCAAAAAAAAAAAAGAAAATTGGTTGGAAACCCCTCTAATCACTTCATTGTATCTGAAGCAATGAGTAACCAAAGGAAGCCGAGATAGCTCTTGTTTTAAATCCAAGTATTATTTGCTGCCTATGCCTACTGAGATCAAAGCTGGTAAGACAAACTACCAGTCAGTCAAATCCTGGGACACTCTGTTGTCCTTAATGAAATGGAAAGTCACAAAAGCACATTGGTTATTAGTAATAAAACTTTGTTCAACCATGACATATTGACACATTATGGTATTTGTCAGCTTTTATTTATTTGTTTGTTTGTTTATTTATTTATTTATTTATTTATTTTTAGAGACAGAGTCTTACTTTGTTGTCCTCGGTAGAGTGCTGTGGCATCACAGCTCACAGAAACCTCCAGCTCTTGGGCTTAGGCGATTCTCTTGCCTCAGCCTCCCGAGGAGCTGGGACTACAGGTGCTTGCCACAATGCCCGGCTATTTTTTGTTGCAGTTTGGCCGGGGCCAGGTTTGAACCTGCCACCCTCAGTATATGGGACTGGCACCCTACCTACTGAGCCACAGGTGCCGCCCTATTTGCCAGCTTTTAAAAGTGATCGGGATATTAGAATGCTAGAGTTGCAGGGCGGCTCCTGTGACTCAAAGGGATAGGGCGCTGGCCCCATATGCCAGAGGTGGCGGGTTCAAACCCAGCCCTGGCCAAAAAACTGCAAGAAAAAGAATGCTAGAGTTGCAAAGGAAATAGAGAGTTGGTTATCTGGCCCTCACCCACTCCCTCCTGCCCACGCTCAGAAAATCAGAATCTCAGGCTAACCACATACCGCGCAAATGAAGCAGGTGTCATGCCAAGTATGCCCCAGGGCTTCGATAAACTTGTCGCCAGCCTCCACAGGGAAATCACAGCCGTGACACTTGGTACTGAACAGATTGATGTAATCTGAAATGAAAGACAGAGTGAGGACTGGCACCCGGGAAGACAGTGAGAAACATCCTGACCACATCGACCCAAGGCCAGGATACCCCCCAAATCAGTGGGCAGGGGCAGTCAGTGAAACCTGTTTATCATGGCACAGACAAAATGTTCGACGGCATGACTGATTTCTTTTTTCCTTTTCAATAATTTGTACTGATGTTATGCAGACTCAGGCTTAGTCACCACCTTGTGCTGGTTGGATTTACAGACACTTTCTGGAATTGTCATCAACTTTCTGCATGGTGATGGTCTCCTCTGCTTCTGTCTTTTTTTTTTTTTTTTTTTTTGAGACAGAGCCTCAAGCTGTCACCCTGGATAGAGTGCCATGGCATCACAGCTCACAGCAACCCCCAATTCCTGGGCTTAAGCGTGTCTCTTGCCTCCGCCTCCCAAGTAGCTGGGATTACAGACGCCCGCCACAACACCTGGCCATTTTTTTGGTTGCAGCTGTCATTGTCATTTGGTGGGCCCAGGTTGGATTCGAACCCACCAGCTCAGGTGTACGTGGCTGGCGCCTTAGCCCATTGAGCCACAGGTGCCGAGCCTGCTTCTGTCATCTTTGATATCCCAGACAGATCAATCCCCAAATAGAAAAAAATCCACATTTCCAAATGGCTATGTTTATTTTGGAAGAATGAGGGTTTAACATTTTTATGAGTTATAGACTGTTCTTTGCTTGGCCCTTCTTAGATCATTTGGCATTTTTTTTCACAATTATAAATGGTATTTGTGGGGCGGCGCCTGTGGCTCAGTGAGTAGGGCACTGGCCTCATATACCAATGGTGGCAGGTTCAAACCCAGCCCCAGCCAAACTGCAATAAGGAATGGCCGGACATTGTGGCAGGGGCTTGTAGTCCCAGCTACTCGGGAGGCTGAGCCAATAGAATCACCTGCGCCCAGGAGTTGAAGGTTGCTGTGAGCTGTGACACCACAGCACTCTACCAAGGGCGATAAAGTGAGACTCTGTCTCAAAAATAAATAAATAAATAAAATGGTATTTACAACTTTATTGGTGCTTATCCTCCCCAACCAACAAGATAATAGTATAGGAAGTCCCTGAGTTATAGGTTCTGTAGATTTGCTCTTAAGTTGAATTTGTATGTAAGTTGGAACATGTGCATTTACTTATTACCTGTAATATGTAGTAGCCTCCATTTGTAAGTGCGAGTTAAATGTCAGTTGGATATTTGTAACTGTGCAACTTACTGTAATAGCCTCCATTCATAAGCATGAGTTGCACAGCTTGGATGTTTATAACTTGGGGAACTGCCTGCACTAAAGTTTTTTTCTTTTTTTTTGTAGAGACAGAGTCTCACTTTATTGCCCTCGGTAGAGTGCCGTGGTGTCACAGCTCACAGCAATCTCCAACTCTTGGGCTTAAGCGATTTTCTTGCCTCAGCCTCCCGAGTAGCTGGGACTATAGGCGCCCATCACAAAACCTGGCTGTTTTTTTGTTTTGCAGTTCGGCGGGGCCGGGTTTGAACACGCCACCCTTGGTATATGGGGCCGGAGCCCTACGCGATGAGCCACAGGCGCTGTCCCTTTACCAAATTTTTTTTTCTTTTTTTTTTTTTGGAGACAGAGCCTCACTATGTTGCCCTTGGTAGAGTGCCTTGGTATCACAGCTCACAGCAACCTCAAACTCTTGGGCTTAAGTGTTTCTCTTACCTCAGCCTCCCAAGCAGCTGGGACTACAGGCACCCACCACAACACCTGGCCATTTTGCACTAAATATTATTTGCGTAATAATGCTTTGCAGTTTACCAAGCATTTTCATATAAATTTTTTTTTTGAAGAGACAGAGTCTCACTTTATCACCTTCGATAGAGTGCGGTAAAATCTGTGAGGGATTCTGTGAACAGAAGAGAACAGAAGAGAATCGCCTAAGCCCAGGAGTCACACAGCTCACAGCAACCTCCAACTCCTGGGCTTAGGCGATTCTCTTGCCTCAGCCTCCAGAGTAGCTGGGACCACAGGCGCCCGCCACAATGCCTGGCTATTGATATAAATGGTTTTATTTACAAGTACCTTAATGTCATGGATTACATCTTAATTTATATATATCTGGCACAATGACTGGCACACAGCCAATACCCAACACATACGTAGGAAATGAACAAATCAATCAATGAATGAACCTTCTGTTCACAGAATCCCTCACAGATTGAAATATTTTTTTTGCTCGTTCGTTTTTGTTTTTGAAAAACAGAAAACTTTTTTTTTTTTTGTAGAGACAGAATCTCATTTTATTGCCCTCGGTAGAGTGCTGTGGAGTCACAGCTCACAGCAAACTCCAACTGCTGGGCTTAGGTGATTCTCTTGCCTCAGCCTCCCGAGTGGCTGGGACTACAGGCGCCTGCCACAACGCTCGGCTATTATTTGTTGCAGTTCAGCCGGGGCCAGGTTTGAACCTGCCACCCTCGGCATTGTGGCGGGCACCTGTATTCCCAGTTGCTTGAGAGCTGAGGCAAGAGAATCACTTAAGCCCAAGAGTTTAAGGTTGCTGTGATCTGTGATGCCATGGCACTCTACTGAGGATGACATAATGAAACCCTGTCTCAAAAAAAAATAATAATAACTTCACCTAGATGTCCAGACAATGCCCCATCTACGTATTCCTCTTTATCTGCATGTTCATATAGCCATCTACGGACACCTGGTAGCCTTTTTACTCCATTCCCCACTTAAGTTTCACCATCACTGGCTTTTCTATTAATCCACTGAGGAAAGGTTTGGGATTGAGGGGTAACTAACTATCAGCAAATGCTGCAGCAAGCTCCCATCTATCCCTCACGACTGCAGGACCTACCTCCCTGTTTTGTTTTAGAGATGAGAAAATTGAGACCTAAAGAAGTAAAGGGCCTAGCCAAACCCTCTCCTGAGAAACTGTGCGTTGGGGCTGTGCTCCCCCACCGTGGCAGTTGCCCTTTCTAGCCTAAACTGGCAGTACTTCTACAACACTCACAGTATAGAACTTCTCTAAATGCTTCTAGAGAAGCTCAATCCCTTTTATGAAGCTCCCCCCTCCCAAATCATACTTTTCTCTGCACAGCTCTGCCACAATTGGCTTTCTCTTAACAGTGATTTTCTGTTCATCTTGCAGACAGCATGTCTGTTCACTGACTTAGGCCACGCACTGAGAGGCAGCGTGCCAAGGGGGTTACACACATGGACTCTGCAGAAAGAGTGAGCCGGGGTTAAATTCTAGTTCTAGGAAGGAGTTGTTCAAACTTGGGACAAATTACCTAACGTCTCAGGGCCTCAACTTTCTCATCTGTATAATGGGAACAATTATTGTACCAAACTCATGGGGTTGTTGAACGGTTTAAATAAGATAAAGTAGGTGAAGTATTTGGCACAAACACTCAAAAATATTGGCTGTTATTTAAATGATGACAGGAGGAAAGAGAAACTCAATTTGAGCACCTATCATGTCTCCTGCTTAATCTTCATGCCAGCTCAGTGAAGAGATAATATTCCCATTTTAAGGACAAGCAAACTGAAATGGTTCCATTACACAAGTCATAAGGAGCGGCAGCAGTCTTGATGGACTCCAAAGTTCATCATCCTGCCATGACTTTGTACTGTCTCCAGCTCCTTATCTTTCGCCAGCCATTGAGCTTTGATAAGTTCCATTTATCACTTGTATGTTTTTTCTAACACATCTTCCCTTTTTGTGCTTAATTATGGGTTGTCATGCAAATATCTCTTCCATATTCCTATCCAACAATCTTAGAATACTCAGTTTCTTCTGTAGGCAGAAATGTATAACTTCAGCAGAGCTAAAGAGAACATTGTTCTGCTTCCTTTAGAAAGTTACGGCAGGTTTGAAGTTCCACTCTGTGCTCTGCAGGAAGTTACTATTGTGAGTATAAGCTGACCTGTATCCATCTGAGGACAAGCTCTGCACCCCACTTCTGACTCCTACCTCATCACTCCCACTCAGCTTCCAGCTGTCCTGGGCTTGCTCTTCCACCTCCATGCCTCTGCATAAACCAGGTCCTGGCCTTAGAGAATCCTCTCCACCTTCTCTTCTGGAGTCTCTGCAATCCTTTGGGCTAACCTTCTTTCTAGGAAGTCTTCATCCCTTTTCCCAGCCAAGAGAGATGAAATGTCCTTCCTGAGGGCTTCCCCAGGACTCCATCCATCCATCCATCCATCCATCATCTCCATTGGATGTCCACGTACATGCCAGCATATTACATGATGCTGTGTTTGCTAGAGGTTTTTGAAGGCAGAAACCCTACCATGCTCACCTCTATTCTCAGCACCTTATATAGAAACTGGCACAGAGTTCATGCTCAACACACACTTCATGGATAAAAGATGAATGGACAAAGACACGGTTCAAATAACCTGATTAAATAGTGATTCCTTTTCTTGTTGGCTTTTTCACAGATTAAGCTCTTACAATGGTTTTAATCTGTTTCCAGAAGTTCTAGTCTTGCCTCCAGATTAATTTTTCTGCTTTAAATTTAATCTGGAGAATTTTCATTTTGTTTAAGAATTTGGTAGCATAAGTCTAATCCTAATACATTAAAAAAGAAAGTTGATATTTTTCCTCATTTATTCTATAAAAAGAGAATATCATTGGTACTGAATTAAGTTTGAACATAGGCCTTTCCCACATAGGCCTTTCCCAATTATCTCTTATTCCCTTAGATAATAAGGAGCATTATCTAGCTCCTTATTTATTTATTTATTCCTTCCTTTACTTTCCCTTTAACTCTTTTTAATTTTCTTTGATTAACTTTTTTTTGGTCCAAAGTTGAATTAATACCCTTATATGTGTTATTTAATGGATTTTATTGCTATTGTAAAAGGATTGCCTTCCATAAAATCACAGATGCTGTGTGTTGAAAAAAGGCTTAGTGTTTTCTAGAGTGATCATTCTCAAACATTAGAATCACAGGGAGTGTTCTGTTTGTTTTATTTTGAGACACAGTCTCACTTTGTTGCCCAGGCTAGGGTGCCATAGCATCAGCCTAATTCACAGCAACCTCAAACTCCTGGGTTCAAGTGATCCTCCTGCCTCAGCCTCCTGAGTAGTTGGGACTACAGGTACCTGCTTCTATGCTTGGCTAATTTTTCTATTTTTAGCACGGATGAGGTTTCACTTTTGCTCAGGCTAGTCTTGAACTCCTGAGGTCAAGTGATCCTCCTGCCTTGGCCTCTCAGAGTGCTGGGATTATGCTATAGCATGTTAATCTTTTGTCATTTGTCCCAGCTGAGTCCTTTTTTTCTTTTTTAAAGCATTTTTTCCCCTTCCAATAGAGGATTCAATCTGGGATCACATATTGCATTTAATTGTCATGTCTCTCTGTGTCTTATTTTTTAGAAACAGGGTCTTGCTCTGTTGTATAGGCTAGAGTACAGTGACATAATCATAGCTCATTGAAACCTCAAACTCTTTTTTTTTTTTTTTTTTTTTTGTGGAGACAGAGTCTCATTCTATCGCCCTCGGTAGAGTGCTGTGGAGTCACAGCTCACAGCAACCTCCAGCTCTTGGGCTTAGGCGATTCTCTTGCCTCAGCCTCCCAAGTAGCTGGGACTACAGGTGCCCGCCACAGCACCCGGCTAATTTTTGATGCAGTTCAGCCAGGGCCGGGTTTGAACCCGTCACCCTCGGTATATGGGGCCGGCGCCCTACTCGCTGAGCCACAGGTGCTGCCCAAACCTCAAACTCTTGGGCTCAAGTGATCCTCCCATCTCAGCCTCCCAAGTAGATGGGACTACAGTTGCTGACCACAAGGCCTGAATAATTTTCTATTTTTCGTAGAGATGAGGCCTCATTCTTGCTCAAGTTGGTCTCCAATGACTGAGCTCAAGGGATTCTCCAATGACAGCCTTCTGGAGTACTGGGATTGCAGGCATAAGCCACCATGTCTGGCCTGGAGAGTTTTTAAAACAAAGTTTGCCAGGTTCCACTCCTATAGTTTCTGTTTCACCAGATCTGGGGTGGAGCCTGAAAACTGCATTTCTTTCTTTCTTTCCTTTTTTTTAGACAGAGTTTCACTTTATTGCCCCCAGTAGAGTGCCTTGGCGTCATAGCTCACAGCAACCTCAAACTCTTGGGCTCAAGCAATTCTGCCTCAGCCTCCCAAGTAGGTGGGCCTACAGGCACCCACCACAATGCCGCCTATTTTAAGAGATGGGGTCTCGCTCTAGGTCAGGCTGGTCTCTAACTTGTGAGCTCAGGCGATCTGCCTACCTCAGCCTCCCAAAGTGCTGGGATTATAGGGGTGAGCCAAATCGCCTGGCAAGAGCTGCATTTCTTTTTCTTTCTTTTTTTTTTTTGAGACAGAGCCTCAAGCTGTCACCCTGGATAGAGTGCTATGGCATCACAGCTCACAGCAGCCTCCAATTCCTGGGCTCAAGCGAGTCTTCTGCCTCCGTCTCCCAAGTAGCTGGGACTACAGGCGCCTGCCACAACGCCCGGCCATTTTTTGGTTGCAGCCGTCATTGTTGTTTGGCAGGCCCGGGTTGGATTCAAACCCGCCAGCTCAGGTGTACGTGACTGGCGCCTTAGTCTGTTGAGCCACAGGCACTGAGCCAAGAGCTGAATTTCTAACAAGTTCTTAGGTGATGTTGATGCTGCTGTTGCTGAGACCACACCTTGAGAAATACTTCTGATTCCCAAACCTAACCACATATCAGAATCACCTGGGTAGGACCTGCTTCTGTAGGTCTGAAAATTTATCTTCATTCTAGTTTTTAAAACTCCCTTGGGATTGTGATGTCCTGCCAAGCTTGGGAACCATTCAGGTGCAGGCTCATCTATGAGAGGATAACCCTCCTACATCTCTTATTTATATGCAGATCTTAGATAACTTTTTTTTTTTGCAGTTTTTGGCTGGGGCCGGGCTTGGGCTTGAACCTACCACCCCCTGTATATGGGGCCGGGGCCCTCCTCCTTGAGCCACAGGCACCGCCCTAAATGCAGATCTTAAATAAAAGTGTCAGATCATTTTGGTAGCCAACTGAAGTCCTTTTCAGTCTAGGCCTTATCATTGTGGCTCAATCAGCAGATTTGACAGGACTCCCTTTGGTGTCTTCTTCCAAGATGCTGATACAAATGAAGGGAAGGCATCAGAATGAGATTTTCACTATGCACGCATTAGAATGGCTACTATTTAGAAACAAAACCAGTGGCTGGGCGAGGCAGCTCATGCAGGTAAAACTACTACTCTGGGAGGCTGAGGTGGGTGAATTGCCTGAGCTCACGAGTTTGAGACCAGCCTGAGAATGAGACTCCATCTCTAAAAATAGCTGGGCATTGTGGAAGGTGCCTGTAGTCCCAGCTACTCCAGAGGCTGAGGCAAGTGAATAGCTTGAGCCCAAGAGGTTGAGATTGTTGTGAGCTATGATGCCATGGTACTCTACTGAAGGTGACAAAGTAAACTCTGTCTCAAAAATAAATAAAAATAAACCCAGAGGGGCGGTACCTGTGGCCCAAGGAGTAGGGCACTGGCCCCATATACTGGAGGTGGTGGTTTCAACCCAGCCCCAGATAAAAACTATAAAAATAAAAATAAAAAAATAAACCCAGAATATCACAGAGTGTTCATGTGCATGCAGGGAAATTGGTTTGTGTCCTGTTGGTGGGACTGTAAAACGGTGCAGCCACCCTGGAAAACAGCATGGATGTTCCTTTAAAAAACAAAAATAAAACTATAATCCCACTTCTGGATATACCCAAAAGGACTGAAAGCAAGGTCTTGAAGAGATATTTGCATGCCCATTTTCATAGCATTATTATTCACAACATCTAAGAGGTAGAAGCAACCTATGTGTCCAGTGAAAAAATGGAGAAACAAAATGTGGTCTACTCATACAAGGAAATATTATTCAGCCATAAAAAGATAGGAAATTCTTTTTTTTTGCAGTTTTTGGCCGGGGCTGGGTTTGAACCCACCATCTCCGGCATATGGAACCGGCACCCTACCCCTCTGAGCCACAGGCGCCGCCAAGATAGGAAATTCTGACACATGCTGTATCATGGATGAACCTTGGGGACATTATGCTAAGTGAAATGAGCCAGTCACACACACAAAAAAACTACTATATGATTCTACTTATATTTTATGAGGTTTCCATAGTGATTAAATTCATAGAAACAGAAAATAGAATGGTGGTTATTTTATTTTATCTATTGTGCCAGCAGCTGGGATAAAGGGAAAAAAGTTGTTTAATAGGCACAGAGTTTCAGATTTGTAAATGAAAAAGACCTGGAGATTTGTTTTACAACAATGTGAACATACTTAACACTACTGAACTGCACACTTAAAAGTGGATAAGATGGTAAATTTTATGTTATGTTTTTTAACACAATTAAAAAAAAGACAGCTATAAGTAGTTGGTTTCATTTCCAGGTTTTCTATACGATTCCAAGTATCTCTGTCCCTATTTTTGTGTATTATCTGACTTATCCCTTACAACAGCCTCTGAAGGAGGTGGTCTAGAAAACAGAGACCCGGAAGAGGTGAACTCCCCGTCTATTCTCACTTAGTGGCCCACTGGGGATTCAAGTTTGGATCTCTCCAGGTACCTTGGTCTGAAGGTAAATCTGCGTTCTGGCTTTCTTCTCCTAACAGATTATCTTATTCCTCAAACACCATTTTAAAGAATCTTTTGAGGGGAGTTGCTCTGAAGAGGGGCAGCTGATAGTGGAACTCTATTATTCCTTCATAAACTTCTGACACAAATTGTGGTTTATCACAGATTAGGAAATTATAATGCTTTAATCAAAGAATAATAGCAGTTTGTGTTAGCCTAATAGCACTTTCTCTAATCACCAATTAATATCGTCGTTTGGTGGGCCCCGGGCTGGATTCGAACCTGCCAGCTCAGGTGTATGTGGCTGGCGCCTTAGCCCGTTTAGCCACAGGCACCGAGCCAAATCACCAATTAATATCATATGTTCATAAGAAGGGAACATACAGGTGTTATCTTCTCCCTTTATGGATAAGGAAACTGAGCCACAGAGTAACTAGGTGATTTGTTTAAAGTCATGCAATTAACTTCTAAGATGGAAAGAGAATTTCCCACTATAAGAACCCAAGAAGTTTCTTTTATAATGTATTGTCTGCGATGTTTTACTTTTTACCTTGAGGAACTGAATGTTTTCTCCTTTCTGATTTTATTTAATTAATTAATTTATTTATTTATTTATTTATTTTGCAGTTTTTTTGGCCAGGGCTGGGTTTGAACCCGCCACCTCCAACATATGAGGCCGGCATCCTACTGCTCTGGTGCTGCCCTATTTAATTTTTTTTTTTTTTGAGACAGAGTCTCACTTTGTCACCCTCGGTAGAGTACCGTGGCATCACAGCTTATAAGCAACCTCCAACTCTTGGGCTTAAGCGATTTTCTTGCCTCAGCCTCCCAAGTAGCTGGGACTATAGGCATCCACCACAACGCCCAGCTATTTTTTGGTTACAGTTGTCATTGTTTGGCAGGCCCGGCTGGATTCGAACCTGCCAGCTCTGGTGTATGTGGCTGGCACCCTTAGCCGCTGAGCTACAGGTGCCGAGCCTATTTATTTATTTTTTTGAGACAATGTCTCACTCTGTGACCCTGAGTTGAGTGCTGTGGCATCATAGCTCACAGCAACCTCAAACTCATGGGCTCAAGCGATCTTTTGCCTCAGCCTCCCAAGTAGCTGGGACTACAGGTGCCCACCAAAATGCCCAGCTAATTTTTCTATTTTTAGTAAAGATGGGGTCTAACTCTTGCTCAGTCTGGTCTTGAACTCCTGAGCTCAAGCAATCCACCTGCCTCAGCCTCCTTTCTGATTTTAAATAAACTAACTTACTGTGTTTCTCTTTTTTACCTCAAATTTGCTACCCAGTCGCTGCAGCTCTGTTATTCTTCCCAACCAGCATGCTTGCATTCCCTTTTCTGATTTTTTGATTGTCCAGTCTGCTCCCTCATGTCTATGTTACTTACCTGTGTTAGAACCTGCCTCAAATCCTTTCCGAAAGGGAAATGATTCAATGATTCACTCCATGTTTTAAGATAACATACCACATATAGTATTCTTGGGGTACAGAAAAACTCTGAAGTTGGACCTAAAGGAATAGCAAGCTCTGATAAACAGGAGCAGGGGAAGGGGACCCTTGTACATTCAATGCTTTACATGCCTTTTCTGGTGTAATCCTCACCACAACTCTGGAAGGCAGGTGTTTGATGAAGAAAGTGAGGCTCAGAGAAGGATATCTCAATTAACTTCCTTCATGTAGTATTAGCATGATTCTGCCATTACAAACAAAAGCAAACCTTTCTCCCAGGAATAAAGTTCTTCTGATGGTCAGATGTGAACTGAGACAGGCAAGAGTTAATTCCCTGTGCCTGTCCCTTCCTCCCAGACCGGGAGGCTTGCTGTGTGATCTGGTGGTATTCCTACCTTTCTCACAGTAGGGCTCCCCATCCTCCATGTGGAAGAGGCTGTTCCCAAAAGGCTTCTTGCAGGCGGCACAGACAAAGCAGGTGGTGTGCCACGTCTGTCTCAGGGCGTGCATCACTTCCTGGGGGGAAGAGCTTGAGCTCAGGACAGAAAGGTCCAAGGGAGAGAAGGAGCCAGGCTGGACTTTCCCCAAGACCCTGGCCACTGCCTGCAGAGCCCATCAGGGAGCAGAGCAGGAGAACCTAGGAAGCAAGCCTTACGTGCTGAAGAAAAACCTCAGGGTGGCAGAGGAGGGGTACCCACTATCCAGCTGGGTGCCGGGTTCTGTGCGTTCTTACATAAGCTGTGATGCTTACTCCTCCCATTAAGCCTGGGAGGGAGGTGTTGCTTACTACTGTCACTTTACCAAAGGGGTACCAAGGGCCAAGGCCACATGCAGGTAGGTGAGCAGTGAGGTCAGGCTACAAAGCAGTCATTTGCTTTGCAGAAGTTCCACACCTCTTCAAGCTGTGCAGCAGAAGCGTGTAATCATCTCCTGCTTGAAGGTCATTCACTCCCTAATTTGTTGGTGGCAAACCAACTCCTTTCTAGGATAAAAGTGGATTTCTTTTCTCTCTGTTACCAGCAACTTCTTAATTTCCTAATGGGACCTCACAATCTTAGAGGGAAAGGAGAGGTTGATTAGGGCTAAGGAAAAAGAAAAGGTCAGAGCAGAGGGATGCTGCGCACTTACCCCCATGATTTTGGTTTTGCACTTGGCGCAGATGGGGGCAAAGTACTGCTCGTAACACCGCTCACAGTAAACGTTGTTCTGCTCCTCCACAAAGCACACATCTGCCAGGGAGTTCTTGCAGTAGGCACAGTTGAACTCTTCTGGATGCCAAGAGCGGCCCATGGCTACCAGAAAAGGGCCCCTAGGGAAGCAAAGAATAGAACCTAATAGGGTGGTCCCCAAAGCTTGAACCCAGATAATTTTAGTATCCCCAGGATACTCAAACTTTTACCCAAGAACTAACTTTTGTGACTATTCTAATGAAATACTGTGAAATTCAGAAAAAGCTCCAGGCAGAAAGGTGTTCATTATTGCATCACTTACAGAAAAATAAACGCCAGGAAAACAACTCAGACACAGGCTCCAGGAGAGGATGGGGAAGCATATTACAGAATTCAGCTGACTATTAATAATTATAATAAGAACCGTGATGATGCTGCAGGTGGCTAACATTTATTAAGTGATCACTTTGTGGAAGGCACTACTCAAGAGGACTTTCGCATTTATTAACTTGTTCAAGCCTCACAGCAATCCAGTGAAGTAGGCCCTATTATGATACCCAATTTCAGATAAGGAAAATGAGGCACAAAGAGAGCAACTTGTTCAAGGCCATAGGGCTGGTAAGTGATAGACTCAGAATACAAACCTGGACAGTCTAGTTCTAGGTAGTAATCAGAACATTGGGACCTTGAGGTAATTTTTTAGATTCCAAATTTTTTTTTTTTTTTAAGAGACAGAGTCTCACTTTAACACCCTCGGTAGAGTGCTGTGGCACCACAGCTCACAGCAACCTCCAACTCCTGTGCTTAGGTGATTCTCTTGCCTCAGCCTCCCGAGTAGCTGGGACTATAGGCACCTGCCACAATGCCTGGCTATTTTTCTGTTGCAGTTTGGCCGGGGCTGGGTTTGAACCCACTACCCTTGGTCTATGGGGCCGGCGCCCTACTCACTGAGCCACAGGCGCCACCCTAGGTTCCAACTTTTACTTGTCTGTATTTTCTAATTTTTCTCTAAGTATCAATTACTTTATTTTTAAATAAAAGTATGTTTTTCATATATATAGGCTTACACCACACATGCACACACATATACACGCACATCCTGTATTCAAATACCACCTCCCACAATCCCGGGTTTTTACGTTTGAAATGACTGGTTTCTATTTGGGTGTGGCAGGTGCCCACCGAAGCCCTGAGCAGTGAGAGGCTTGTTTGTGGAAAGACCCAGAAGCAACCATAAAGAAAAGCTGGGTCAAAACCAACAGTCAGCCAGCTTGCAACATGCCCAATAAACCTACTGACAAGACTGGTGATTCCCAGAACCCAGCCTTAGCCCAAAGGGGAGCTCCTGGCACTTGATACCCTGCTGGGAGAGTCTCCCACTTACCTTATGCAACCCTCCCAACTCCCTAGGAAAGTGGGTGTCACACAGTTATGGGAGCTAAAGCTCAGAGAAGGTCAGACCAGATTACAAGCCAAAAGGACCTCAGGGTGCCAGGCACGCGGCTTTCTCTGTCTACCTGCCTCCCCCCACTTCTCCCCTGTAGAGCTCAGACTGTAGGCAAGCACCCTGCATGCGCACTCTTCCAGCAACCCAGCACAGGGGTATAGCGGGACCCTACCGGATGATGCTGTTGCAATGGCCACAGAGTGGAGTCCGGCTGCTGGCTGGGAAGCGCTCAGCCCTCTGGACGGTGCCCCTGGCAAGGGGAGGTGCCTGAGCTGGGCTCTCCCTGGGCAAGGCCTGTTTGCTGATGGAGGTGGTGCTGGTGCCAGGAGCAAATTTCTGGGAGAAGCTGTCGTCTGTCACCCAGGGGGGTCGGCTGGCAGACTCTGCAGTTCCCCTGCTGTAGGTCGCTGAGGGTGCAGGGTTATAGTTGGGGGCAGGAGAGGGAGTATAGGCTGGTGTGGGAGATGGAGAGTAGGTGGGGGCAGGTGAAGGGGTGTAGGCAGGGGCAGGTGAAGGGGTGTAGGGAGTTGAACTGTAGTTGGCCCCTGGGGATGGGCTGTAGGTAGACATAGGCACTGTAAGCCAAAAATACCCAAAGAAAAATGTGTCAGGAATTCATTCTCCCAAATTCTCCCACCCCCCGTCAAAGATCTGCAAAAGGCGACTTTAATATGAAAGCAGTACAATTCCAATTTTTATAAGGGATTTGTTTCTGAACTTCTTGATGCCCCAGATTTGAATTCTCAGCAGGGAGCCCAGAAAGATAAAGAGCAAGTGCAGCAGAGCTGGCTGGGGCTGGAGAAGGGATACAGCTATAAATATCTACAGCTGTGCAGGGTGGGGCCCAGCCAGGCCTTGGCAGACAGAGACCTACATAAGACTCGGAGTGGGGGGTTGTGCCTGGGCCAAGGAAGAGGGTGGGAGAGGGTCAACTCAGCTTGACTGGAGGATGCTTTCCGTCCTACATCGGAAATGCCTCAACTGGCATGCTCTGCTCAGACTCACGGCACAAAGCGATGACCCAGCAGCTGGGATTTTGGGTTCAGGTTTCAAGTTTAGCTATAATAGCTTTCTTGAAAAACAGCTTGGGTTGATTTGTATTGGGGAAATTTTCATCTTGGTTTGATTTGGGTGTGGAGTCTTGAAGTAGTCATCCAGAGTGAGCCTGGGCAGAGATGGTGGGGGACACAGCCTCGGTCAGTGGTTCTTGTGTGCAGGGGTAAGCAGCTGTGGGTTGAGACCCACAGGATCTGTATTAAAGGGCCGCGGCATTAAGAAGGTTGAGAGCCACTGGCCTAGGTGTAGCTGGTCACTTGATCCATGGCTCCCCCTGGGGGATCCCTGTTCCCCCACATCACTTTGGTGGAAGCCGAGAGCATGAGTGACTGAGCGACTGTCAGAGGTTACCACGGGAGCTAGAGTGTACGAAGGAGAACGCACTGCCTGGCTTCTGCTACCCCTCCTCCACTTCTCTGAGAGAAGAAAACCTTTTTGGGGTCACAACATAGAAAGAGCATTGCAGGCTCGGTGCCTGTGGCTCAACGGGCTAAGGTGCCAGCCACGTACACCTGAGCTGGCAGGTTCGAATCCAGCCCGGGCCCGCCAAACAACAATGACGGTTGCAACCAAAAAATGGCCGGGCGTTGTGGCGGGCGCATGTAGTCCCAGCTACTTGGGAAGCGGAGGCAAGAGACTTGCTTGAGCCCAGGAATTGGAGATTGCTGTG